>PVJO010000448.1:0-44474 GCA_004026905.1 Hystrix cristata
TTTGATGTATGCTACAACACCAGTGGACCTTGAAACATTATGCTACGTGAATTAAGATAGTCTTTCACAAGACAAATATCAGACGATTCCACATATCCAAGGTACCTAGAATAGGCAAATTCAGAAAGAAAACAGAATCGTGGCTCCCAAGGGCTGGAGGGAGACGAGAATGGGAGTTACTGTCTAATGGACAGAGTTGATGTCAGCGGTAACATTTTGGATTTACTTGATAGTGATAGTTAAACAACGCTGTGCCTGTACTCAAATGCCACTGAGTTGTATACTTACAAATGCTTACGATGAGAAATACTATTTTATGAACATTTCACCACAATAGAAAACACCTGTTATCAAACCACAATTAGTAATTAAGTGCTTACTATGTATATGGCATCGTGCTAAAAGATACATTTGCATTTACAGAATCCACATAGATTTGTGCATCTCACACAGATACCAATGTAGGCAGACGGGGAATTAGCAACATCATTCCTTCTCAAGGCCATAGGTCGCTTCCGCTCCCACCAAAAGCAGCCTGTTCCAAACCCCTAAAGCAATTTCCAGGCCCAGCCAGACCCCACAACACACCCCTTCTCAAGGTCAGTTTAAGGGACTTGGAACACATTAAAAACAACATATATTTTATTTGCAAGCATACAATGAACCCCACACTTTTTCCCTGCATGAGTTCTTCTCATGAAGAACTGAGTATATCAGAAGGAAGTTGTTTCTGGTGAGGTTTCTCTTGACCTAGAATCAAGACACAGTAGCCCTGAAGTTAATTAACAGTTTTGCATCCAGCATCCTCAAAACCAAGACAGCATATTTGACTTTCAAAGGGAAAGACAAGTATTTTACTATATCCTTAATCCATAGAGCACTTCACTATGAAATGATTCATGTTGACTCTGCACAATTCTTACACATAATTCGGGTGAGATGAGGGACTAGTATACAACGTGCACTATGTGAACTACGCTCAGTATGAAAAGTAGAATTCCACAACCTATCTCAAAAGAAAAAGTTAGTTCCAGGAGCTTTTATTGTTTGAGTAAGAGCACACACAAAACCAGGCAGAGAAGCCCTCAAGGAAATGATGGTCCTGCTTCACTGTCATTTGCCCTTTGGTCCTTCATTCTCTAAGCACTTACTGTATTTTCTTTTAATGATACTAGGCATTTATTCTGACCACAAATGCACTCCAAGTGTGAATAAATAAATGTAGTAACTTGTATCCCCCTTCCATGTTCCTTTAAATAGAAAAAAGTGCTAAATATCTCTTCATAGCCTAGCTGGCTACAGTTGTCCCACCTAGGCTTTAAAAACCGACTGTAACTTGATCTTCTGAAACCTTTCTTTAACTGCAGCTCCTTCTGTTGAAAAAATCCTGGAGATAAGTCCTACTGATACTGTCGATAGTCTGCAAAAGGTGAGGATGGTAGCTGGTTTGAAGGCAACTGGGAAGGGTCTTCAGCAAATTGAGGGCCTACAATTAAAATAAAAAAGGATTTTCAAGAGAATCTGGATATTATATAATTAAAAAGAATAAGTCTCTGTAGAAAGTAAACCAATTAACTTGAGAAGTATGTGCTACGCTAGAGCTGTACTCTGAATTTGTACATCTCAGGGGCCAATTCCCATGAGAGGTCTGGAGAAGCTTCGAAATTGGTGTAACATGACAAGCTGTCTTGTTTCAGGACAGACAGCTCTCAAACGTTATGCCAGGAAAGTCAGATGGGTTCATTAGAGCAAGAAGCAATACTCAAGGAAGGCAACTGCTCTAACGAGCTGCCATAGCTCAGGGTCTGAAGAATCTCTCGCACCTCCTGACATATCTTTCAGTAAGAATTTATAGGTATTTTCACAAAGTTTAAGTACCTTTTCTTTCTTTGTGTTTTTTTTCCTTTGGGTGCTGGGGATCGAACTCAGAGCTTTGTGCTTGCTAAGCAATCACTCTACCACTTGAGCTAAATGCCCAGTCCCTATTTTTAATTTTTGAGACAGGGTCTTGCCAAGTATTCCAGGCTGGCCTTGAACTTGAGGGGATCCTCTTGACTCAGCCTCCCAATCCTGGGATTAGACATAACCCACCACACCGAGCTCCTTAGTCATGGTTTAAAAGAACTCAGTAATCCAATTTATATAACCAATTAAGTAGGGAATGAGCTGTCAAATGGGAAGATACAGCCTACACTGCCAAAGAACAAAATCTTATAGTTTAGTTTTCAGAGGATTAGAGGGCCTGGGAACTGGGGGATGGTGGCTTTTAAAAGACTTTTAGAGTAATAAACAATCATTTTTTTCTTTATGGAAATCGAAGCAAACAAGAAAATATCTGGAAAGAACAGTTAAAAACATGACACACACCTGTAATCCTAGCCCTCAGAAGGCTGAGGCAGGACTGCTGCCACTTTGAGGCCAGGCTGGGCTACATCCTGAGTTTAAATCCAGCCTAAACTACACAGTGCCACTTTGTCTCAAAAAAACAAAACGAAGAAACAAACAGCCAAAAAAACTCAAAAAAACCAAAGACAAACCAAAAAGAATCAAAAGGATGAAATTCAGTGGTAAAATTTCCTCAAGCTTTCAAAATATATCACTCCACTGACACACTTTTATTTCATTACAAAAGCAATTATCTGCTCATGAAAGGACTGGGTGAAAAAAGAGACGCCAAAAGTAACCGATGTCACCATTTAGGTAGAGCTCTAGCTAATCTTTTGTCACTGCTTTAAGACCTTTTTTGTGTAAGTTAACTGGAAGAATATGATTAACTTTTCAGATTTCCCCCTACACAGCTTTTTAAAAAAGTCACATCACTTGTCTAAAAATAGATTTACTTTTAGGCTGTTATACCAGTTGTCATTAATAAAAAGGAGATTCCCTCTGAAGAAAAAAGCTTAAAGCAAAGTAACTAGGGCTGATTTCTAGAAGACTATATAATCAAGTATTTGTCATGCCCATTTCTGAAAATATGGAAAAATTTCCATGTTTCACGTGAAGTCTTTTTTTTCTTTATGATGGTACTGGGAATTGAACCCAGAGCCTTCACACTGAGCTATATTCTAAACCCTTCTTGAAAGTTTTTATCCTGAGAAAGGGTTGTGCTAACTCACTAAGCTGCCCAAGCCGTATTCAACCTCGTAACCCTCCTGCATCAGGCTCCAGAGTGCTGGAATTACAGACGTGCGCCATCGTGCCTGGCTCCATAGTGAAGTCTTTCCCACTGAACTGATCAAACCAGAAAGCAAAGTAGAGAGTAACTCTTAGAGTGTTCAACTCACAAGGAATGACTGAGTCTCTCCCTCAGTGTGCAGGGAAATCAAATCAAATTGGGAGTCTAGTCTATTCCTACTTATATGCTGATTCTGTTCTAAGCCCCCAAATTAACTGTCAGCATGTCTCACTATTCTGCCTATTTCCCTCCCCAAGGCCAGGTCAAGTTTTTACTACTATACCCATCATTATCTTTCTGCCTTATCTAATATCAAGGACGATTTCCATTTAAACAATGAAGTTTTCTGATAGTTAAAACTGTGTAAGTTAGCAGGTTCTTTTGTTTTGTTTGTTTGATTGAGACAGGGTCTCACTATGTAGCCCAGGCTGGCCTCAAACTTGTGGCAATCATCCTGCCTCAGCCTTCCAAGCACTGGGATTACGGATGTGGTGCACATCCTGGTGGTGCAAGCCTAACAGTTAGGCAGATATTACATGACCGTGTAACAACTATCCAGTCTACAATTTTACCCCAGGCATCAGACAAGGGGAATAATTAGCAAGAAATTATATTACCAAACTCTCAGAGACCTTCCTGTGAACCCTAAAGTAGATGGCACAAACCTTCAATCCCAGTACTCAGGTGGTTTAGTTGGAGTTCAAGACCGTCTGGGCTACACAGAAAGTTCAAGTCTAACTGAACTAGATAGAGAGATCTTGTCTCAAAACAAACAAACAAACAAAACAGTTTTTAAAATAAGCAAATGAACCCTGAAAATACCTGCAATCTATAAAGTAAGTCCAATAGCAAATTAAGTATGCAAAGCACTTCTGTCACTTTGGCTAACTAAACACAGTGATTTTACCCATGTTTACTTTCGAGGCACTGCTGGGGATCGAACTCGGGGCCTTGCGTTTTTAGGCAAGCCCTCTACCACTTCAGCTAAATCTCCAACCCCCCATGTTCACTTTTCCAACTAGAATCTGAGCCTATTATCGCAGTCTTCAGGAACTACACAGCTTGTTCATGCCTCATGTAGAAATCACAAATGAACCCAAGTGAGCAGACGAAATATGTTTTTTCTTCACATCAGGAAACTATTCCGGTGTTTGAGCTATGGTGTTAATTAAGCAGGGAGAAGACTCACCATTGGGAAACTGTGAAGAGGCAAATCTTGTCAACAAGATACCAGCTCCTTCAATTAAAGCTAGGAGAATGCCACCCATCGCGGCTGAACCAACCATGGCTACTGGTCCATCTGAAGACATCAGTGACAAAGAAGTTAGATTAAGAGAAAGAGCTTCTACACTGTACATACTCCTCCCATCCCCAAACACTTTCCTATTGTCCGAAACCCGCAGTCAGAAAACCACAGCCTGCAGGTGAGCTCCAGCTATCGCCTGTTTTTGTGAATAAAGTTGTATGGGAATACATCCATGTTTTTTTTTTTTTTTTTTTTTTGGTGCTGGGGATCAAACTCAGGGCCTTGTGCTTGCAAGGCAAGCACTCTAACCACTGCGCTAAATCCCCAGCCCCATCCATGTTTTTTAATTATGTGCTGTATGTGGGTATTTTCACACTGTGACAGCAGAGCTGATCCACCCTGACAAAGAGTACACACTACAGAAAGCCTAAAATCTTTAGTATCGGGCCTTCTGCAGAGGAAGTGTACAAACCATTGGTCTAAACCACTAAACCCAGACGAATTCTGGTTTGCCATCTCTCCCAAAGATTCAAAGACAAGTTTAAACTCTGTATTGTTGATAATCCTATGTGGAAGGCATTATTAATTCTGGAATACTGCTGAAACGAAGCACATAAAGTTTTGCATATTGCCCAGTAACACAGCTAATAAATGGCCAAAACTAGGAACAGAAGTGCTCTTAACCACTGTGCAGCACACATGGGCTAGGACTCCGAGCTCTCATTTTCAAACGTTCCAAAGAAACAGCCCCTTACTTTTTCCAACTTATCACATATGCACGTGCTATCCCAAAGCAAGCAATGCTCAGTCCTACATGGTACAGACGTCACAAGAATTAAGACATGCGGTCTCCCCCAGTCTGGCTCCCGCAGCCCACCTACGGTGATGGCTTACTTCTCACGGCCAGGATGGCTCCTGTCAAGGCCCCACTGGTGATGGAATTCCACGGATCTTCTTTTCCTCTGACTTGGACCATACTACAGTCAATCATGGAGAAGAGACCACCCCACACCGCGAAGCTACCTGTTCATTTTAAAAATAAACAAAGATTAATTCAAACTTCACCTCATATTTCAAATGTTATCAAAACTCTCTCACTCTAGACGAATACACAGAGACACAAGTCTGAAGAAACACCGAACAAAAGTCAGAATAATTATTGTTTGAATAAAGCTTGAATTTTACTGTGCCAGCTGGAACATTAGCAGCAACTCAGTAAAAGAACTAAGCCAGAGGTGTGGGTATGGCGCGATGGCAGAGTACTTGCCTAGTGCACACAAAAGCCAGGGGTCTGATCCCCAGCACTGCAAGGAACAATAAGAACAACAACAACAACAAAAACCAGAAAGAAAAAATAAAAAGAAATAAGCGAGGTCTAAAAGAGGCTGTGCATATCTAAAAACATGTAAATCACCTTTTAGAACAACCTATGTTTATATTTCAGCAACAATTAAAAACCAGATCATTCTGCTTCTTCCTTTCTTCTCCTTTTATAATTACTCATCTTTATTCATCAAGTGACCCAGAGAACCTACTGTATGAAAATCACTAATAGAAAAACAAAGAAATCCAGCTATTTTGGAAAGTATTACAGGAATAAGCCAGTGCAAACCAAAGTGGCAAATGAATGATATGAATAGTTAGAATTATGGAGTACTCCTCTTTTCTATCTTTATTCCTCAAGCAGAAAACTAAGAACAACTTTAAGCCAGCAGATTGTTTACTTTGTACTTAAAACTCTACCTAAACATGAAAACAATTTGGAAGATAAACAAAAACACAAACACACACAGACACAAATAAAAACAAAATCTAGCAAAGACAATGTTAAGGTTTTCAATGTCAGCCTTTCTGGGTAACAAAACAGATGATTTGTGTTTTCTGATGTTTTCCAATTCTAAAATGAATATACCCAAGTTTTACATCGTGTAAAAAGCATTATATTTAACAAAGTTAAGGAAAGAAAAACTGTAGAAGGAGCCCCAATCGCTATATTCTTTATCCTCTGAAATCTCAGGGTAGTGGCTAATTAGATGCATTAATAAAAGCAATAAGCTGGGTCCCCCGCATGTCTGCACCAATCGTCTCCAGGATCTTGTTCTAGTTCCCACATTACTAATTAAAGATAGTGGACATGACCCACCTTTGGCTGGCAGCCTCAGGTACCAGAGCGTACAGCTCCTTGTTTGTGGTCCATTCTCTGATATCTCAAACTACACTTTTAAAAAAAAAAAAAAAAAGTTCCTCAGTAATTCTATGTTCCAGGAGAGAAGTACTCTCTCTGCTCTCCTTTTCCCAGGTGCTGGGGACTGAACTCAGACTGCATACACACCAGGCAAGTATTCTACCACTGAGCTATATTCCCAGCCCCAATTTTTTCACTCTGAAGGAACAAGTAGTAGTAGTTCATGACTTATGAAAAATACTCAAGTGTCTCTAATTTGATTACATCTTTGTACATGAATATAATTTCCACACTTTTTGTCATCTCCCTTCTCCCAACTTCTGAAAAACCAAGTTTTGTAAATGCAACGCACATAATCTTTTAAAAATTTGCACTAATCTCTGCAGGATGTCTAAAAGTTACCCTCGGAGAAAAGCTCAAGCAGCTCAGTTGCTCTCTTATGAAACCCCAATGCTTCAGGTCACATTCTCTTCAGCTTTCTTTACCCCAGATGCTATCATTCCTGACTCTAAACCAGAGCTTTAAGCTGTCTACCTTCTGGAGAAGGCGAAAAAAAAAAAAAAACCACCGAACACCTAAAGGACAGAGACAAGATTTTCAAATGGATACAATAACTCAAGTCAACCTCCAAACAAGCCATAAATTGAGAAGAACCTACAGAGATATTTGTTTGTGACAAGCTGTTAGATCAAACTGAAATTACTAACTGGTATAATCTTTTATTTTGTTTGTTTTTTTTCAGACAGGGTCCCACTGTGTAGTTGAGGCTGGCCTTAAACTCACTATGTAGCTCAGGCTGGCCTCGAACTTGAGGTGATCCTCCTGCCTCAGTCTCCTGAGCACTGCGATTACAGGTGTGTACCACCATGCCTGGCTAGTCTTTAAAAAGGAAAGAAAAAAAAACCCAAACCAAAAAAACAGTTTCATCTTCAAACAAACAGAAAAAAATAATATGGAGCACAAATGGAACTATTCTACTTACCTCCTAACTGTGGAGCCCTGGTTTTAATAGCTGTGAAACTCCCTCGTAGTCTGTGGTTTACCCCCTGGAACAAAAGAGCAAACCTAACCTGTATTACCCAAAGAGTAAAACATCAGGCGTGTAATACATTTCTAACCTCTTGATGAAGCCACCAGAAATACTACCAGACCCGTTTCAAGTGATGATAAAATATGAGCAACCACCTACTTACCACTGGAGAATTTCGGAAACCTTTGATTGCTTGAAAGATACCACCACCTATGGTACCCATTGTGAAGGCGCCACCACAGTCATCCACAATTCGCCAGGGGCTACAGAGGAGGGGGAAAAGAGATGAACTTATTTCTCATTCATAAACCATAAAACCTTCTGTGCTAATACAATAAGGGATGTAAGAGATTCTAATACAAGGCCCAGTGCAACAAATAAACATTTGGCCCATAAAATGTTGACAAAGATAAAGAATACTGAACATATCCACATCTATTTGGGCCTAAATCATCTTATCTCGGAGGAGTGAAAATGGCATTAACTTCCAAATTCATAACAGCACTTCATACACTCATTTAACAATTACTCTATCTGTTTTAAAGTCTGTTGTAAGTCTGGTACTGTGCAAAAGCAAATGAACAAATATATAGGAAATGACACTGTAATCAACAATGTTGATTCAATCTTCCAGAGAACAGGATAAGCCCCATAGCAATCATAAATTTTAAAGCTGAGACCCAGTGAAAATTCCATGGCTACAGATAAAGACAAATTTTAAAGAGTCTCCACTTCTCTTCTGGTTTATTGAGTTTAAGCAAGCATTTCAAACTAGTTTGGATCAGATCCACTTAATACACTGGAATAATACCCAATGATTAGAAGTTAATTTATAAGCCTAGCTTTCTTTCTTTTTTTTTTTTTGCTTTTTTAAAACTTTATTTCAACATAACTATGCTTACAGAAATACACTCATATTGGTCAAAAAATGCAAATTAACTTATCCTACACAATTTCAACCAAAAAGTTGGTACATGGTTTAAGATTTTAAAAAGGATTTCCAATCTGGTTTATTTTTTATCTATTACAAATGTATAAAAGATCCTCCATCAAATGCCACTAAAGAAGGCAGCAAAAACCTTGAGAAATATACTTTTGGTTAAGCCTAGCTTTCAAATGTGGCAGTCTAACTTATGTAGTACCGAAATCTGACTAACTTAATTAGTAGAACAGAACTACTAGGGATCTGGCTTATAAATCTCTATGCAGGGCTGAGGATGTAGTTCAGTGGTAGGCACTAAGCCTCTGGATTTGATCCTTAGCATGAAAAAAAAAAAAAAAAAAGAAGGAAAAACTGTGAGTGTTAAACTCATTTTCAACCCATGGCCAGTAAGAAAAATTTCTTTTATCTACTCTCAGGGGACAAACACCATAATAGGCCAGGCTATGGGCAATCTACCTGCTCTTAAACCTACAAATCCAAACATTATTGCTGGCTGACAATGTAATTAGCAAGTAATTTCTGACCTCCAAATAGGAACACAAAAAGTTAAAACACTATGCCCTTTTCAAAGCCTAACACTAATCAGGACCTTGTACAGAAAGACTACCACAGAGAACAGATATTCTAATTGCTAGTGAGATGCTTTAGGGCCTTGTTGCCCGTAAGTATGGTCCTAAACTGGGCAAAATCAGCATCTGGAAGCAAGTCTGTTAGAAACAAAGACTCCTGGGCCTTGCCCAGGGCTTCCTCGAATGTGCCAAGGAAGTGCTCCACTACTGAGCTTCACTCCTGGGCCCGAGTCTACATTTTAACACAATTCACAGGAATTGTTTTTTCTTTCCTTCTTTTTTTAAATTTTTTTGGTGACAGGGTCATGCTAAATTGCCTGGGCTGGCCTCAAACTCATTCCTCCTGCTTTGGCCTCCTGAGTGCTAGGATTACAGGCATGTACTTACATGCATGCCTCCAGAAGTGATGTGATTACACTTTAAAAGTTTAAGAAGCAGTGCTCTGACAGAAGACAAAAGATAAAGGAAATTTCTTTCAAACAACAGAAACATTAACAGGAAGTAAAGAGGAAAGGCAAAAGAGATGAGTTGGTAGCTCAGTCTATGAAGAGGGAGTAACTTTCAAACAGGACAATAATAAAATTTTCTGGTTACAGTGATGCAGGATAGGGCAAACAAGTTTCCATAAAGGCATTAAAAAAAATATAAAGGAGTTGGAGGCTTAATAAGTCTATGGTTCGTTTTCTATCCGAAGTGATCTTATAATTAATTGGAGCTGAAATAAATACGCATTAAAAATGAATAAGTAACAACGGTATTCAGGCCAGAGAGCAGTCACAGTATTCCAAGAGAGGAGGTCAGAAACAAATGCAAGAGGAAATAACTCCTGAACAAAGTCTGGCTAAATCAAAATGTTCCTATGGTGAAGTGATGGGCTACCCAGAATGGAGAATGAATCCACACTCTGCAA
This sequence comes from Hystrix cristata, assembly GCA_004026905.1. NCBI lineage: Eukaryota > Metazoa > Chordata > Mammalia > Rodentia > Hystricidae > Hystrix > Hystrix cristata. Next base: position 10,059 of record PVJO010000448.1, read on the forward strand.
GAATGTGAATGTTGCCAAAGATGGTGGTGTATACCTGTAACCCCAGCACCCTGGGAGGCTGAGGCAGGAGGATCACAAATTTAAACCCATCCTCAGGAACTCAGAGATCCCGCCTCAAAAAATAAAAAGGGGCTGGAGATGTAACTCAGCAAGAAGGCCCTGGATTCTGTCCCTAGTATAGCAAAAAGAAGATAAAACAAACAAAAAACCCAAGTATATGGCAAACAAACAGTAATAAGATAGAAAGTTATCATTTAAGTATTAACTCTTTTAGGTGTCCTATAATGCAAATAAAAGTTGTGAAGTCCAAAAAGCTGTGCTGTTCTCCTTTAGAATCCATGATCTTTTAACTGTGAAAAAGAATATTCCTGTTTCCTCTCTATTTTACAGATGAACTGAAGCTCAGGCAAAGATTAAGTACCTTGCCCATGGTCATATATGTAAAAACTAATAGAATCAATTTTAAGTACAAAATCTGGACTCCAAAGTCCCCAAACTCTTTCAGCTATACCATATAGCTTAAGAGTTTCTGAGAAAAGAACATATGATAAAAAGAAGTATTTAGAATGATTAAGCCCCGGGGCTGGGGATTTAGCTCAGTGATTAGAGTGCTTGCCTTGCAAGCACAAGGGCCTGAGTTCGATCCCCGGCACCACAAAAAAAAAAAAAAAAAAAAAGAATGATTAAGCCCATATGCTGTATTAAGCAGTGCTGGGGATCAGGAAAGCAATAGGAAGCTACTATAAAAGGTATTAATAAGGGCACCACTGACAATAGAAACAGAAAGGAAAGCAGAAATTCAGCACTTGTCTAGCAAGAATGAGGCCCTGGGTTCAATCCTCTTTACAGGAAAAAGAAAAAACAAAAGAAAAAGAGAAGTGGCAAAGGGGGAGGGGGCAGGCATTTTCAAAGAATTCTGACTGCACATGTGGACAGTGGAGAAAAAAGATATATATAGTTTTGAGCTTAGTTTTGCTTAGTTTTGAGAGAATGTTATAACTAAACTGGACAGATGATTCAAGCAGTTTGACTACAAAATTAACCAGCTGATTATACTGTTCAGGTACATACGTATTAAAAGAAGAACAGGGGTTATCTAGTGAAAAACCATTATTTTATAAGATCTTTAACTTAACAAAATTACTTTATCCCCTGCTAGTGTGTATCACTACCATATATCCAACAGCAATTTACAGTGTGCTAAGCCCTGCCTATTCAAGCACAATCCAGGAAAGGAATAACCATCTTTAAAAAAGGAGAGTTTTTACCTTATCAGTTTTCAGGGAGGGGGAGCACAAAATGAACAACATGGCTACTACTAGCAAGGCAATAATTTACAAGTTTGGGGCATTTTCGCAATTTGAGGATACCTCGATTTTTGCTCTTACACAAAGAAACAGGTAATCCAAAAACCAAGATTTGATTTTTCACTTTATAATCCCAGAAATTGAGAGCCTTTAGCAACTGTTTATACCGTTTTATAAGTGTGTATATGCTCGATTTTTTCATGACTGTATTCCTTGGACCTGTGCTAACACAGAGCCCTCACTCGATAAATGCTGAATGAATGAATTTTTATTTGTGGCTTTTCAGAGAGCACATCCAACTATCATTGTATGTTTTCAAGACATTTTTTGCCTCCTTCCTTCCCCAAAGGAGAATTTCCAGGTAAGAAAACGACTCTTTAGCCTACAGGAGCTTATCCAGACTGCTTGGGTGAAATGTATGTTTCAGGGGTTTTCACTGGATAACCCCTGTTCTTCTCTTAATACATACAAACGAGGCCTCAAGAGCAGTACTCCCACAGAGGCCTGTCTTCCCCCCCTCAACACAGGAATTGAGCAGAGAGGTACAGGGACGCGTCCAAGGTCACCTCCGCAGGCAGAGGGGATTACTACCGACGTCGGGAGGGAATCCTCAGACTCCATTCACTCCAAGTCTGGACTTCCTCATCCACCACAAGGTCACAGGGGGCCGGACTGGGGCGGTATAAGACTAAAGAAGTCAATTTGCCGCTCACGTCCCCCCGCTATCGCCCGTGGTTACCAAGCCCACGTCGACGAGCCTGCGGCTGAGTACAACTTACACTCGGGAGCCTGAACCGCGGGGAAAGACAGCCGGGCAAAGGTTTAAAAGAAAGGCAAGGAGGGCGGATAAGGCTCACCAAGGTTCTCGAGCATACTCCTCCATTTTGACTCCCAGCCGCGCGAGTGATGCCGGGTGAGGAGGGCGGAACAGACTTCTGCAGCGGAAGTGATCACGAGAGGTCACTAAGGTCTGTGGGGATTGGTTAGCCCTTTCCACCGCAGCCAATGGGAGTCAGGACTTGGCGGGGTCAACGTGTGGGCGGAGCTGGCCCCGCCCAGGTCCTTGAAGGCCGCTAGCTGAGGTAGGGGGCGGGCAGCTACCAAGTGACAGGGTTCGAATTACTCAGTCACCGGAGGCTCAGGGCCCCAGATAAACCTGGTATTAGTCCCCTGGGCTTGCTAGCCTTTTTAAAGACTGTGCGTTTCTTTTACTTTTTGTATATATATTTTTTTTTGTGGTGCCGGGTATCGAATTTAAGGCCTTGCTCTTGCTAGGCAAGCACTCTAACCACTGAGCTGAATCCCCAGCCCCTCTTTTACTTTTTAAAAGTAGATTTGGAGTCAACTGTGAATTAATGCTACCCAATTTGTCCTGAACTGTGAATTTCCTAGCAACTGAGTGTAGCCCTAGGGTCTCTGCCCCTTATAATCACAGCGCCTGGAAATGTAGTAAATGTTCAATTAATATTGAGCCATTTGGGCCATCTGGAGGACTATGGCCAATTTGAGGCCCTCTCTTTGAGAGACCTTGACTCCACAGCCTCTTCTGCCCCTGCCCACAGTGATCACCAGATGGTGTGAGGGAGGTTTCACCCAGAGAAAAGAGGTTGAAAATGATGGGGACCCATCTGCCCCTTTTAATTTAGAGCTAGCAAAACCCAATCATGTGATGACTGTGAAGGGAACGCCTCTCCATTCTGCACTTTTGATTTTAAAATGTGTATTATCTTATGGAAAAGTCAATGTAATAAATAATAGACTGCCATGAAGAGTGAGTTTCCCTCCACACTTGGAAATAAGGTAAACAGATGAATTGAACCTTCCGGAGAACAAAAGCTCATCAGTAAAAGTGCCTTGTATGTGAGAAGAGTTCAAATGAATCATCTGATTTGTATGTGTAAATTCAAGAAAGCTTTTTGAAATGTGTAACTGTAATTAAGAACCCTTTAATTAATTGTACAGGCTGAAGAGAGGATGCAGGAGAGGGGCAACGTGGACCTGGAAGGAGCAATTCAGCAAGAATCTGATGCTCAGTTAGCACCTCAGACTTGATGGTGTAAATATTTCAATAACTAGAGATTTAAGCTCTCGTGGGGCAAGGACTTTTTTTCAGATCTCACCAGGAACCAGCTGAAATATCCCTCAGCTCTAGATACTTTCCTGTGTGTCTTAAAGGATCTATGTGTAGTTGTTAAGAGCTTCACAGATGATGACAAATTAAGTAACATTGACAGAACTTTTTGTTGGAAGTCTTTGCTCTTCCTTGACCTCAAGAGCCCAAGCTCTTATTCCATATTTATTGTGCAACCTTATTCCATATCTATTATGCCAATTGTTATTCCATATTTCCATTGTTATTCAAAGCTCTTATTCCATATTTCTTAAGCAATTTTCTGATTATTTTTTGGCTTTTGAATAGATTTCTATGTAGGAGTGAATGCTCAGGTCTGTGCTCATAACTATTCTTGCTACTTGGCAGTTAATATTGGTTTATGCATCTGCCTCTTGTGAGCATTGTTCTTTTGAGTCAATCACCAGGAATAGTCAGGGTTCTCCAGAGAATAAGAATAAATAGTAGATAGATAGATAGAGGTAATGAGGACTTGACTCATCTTAATTCTGGAGACTGTGGAGTCTCATGATCTGCATCTGCATGTTGGAGACCTAGGAAAGCTGCTTGTGTGATTTCATCTGAGGTCAAAGGTCCAAGAACCGGGGGGAGCCAGTGATGTAAATCCCAGTCTGAAAGCAAGAGAAGATGAGATGCAGTGTTCTAGGCCAGCAGGGAAGCAGGGAAAGAGGGGAGAATTCTCCATCCTATGTTCTGCTCGGACTCAGTGGATTGAGCCCTGCCCAGTACGTCAGAAAGGGCAGTCTACTTTACCGAGTATACCAGTTCAAATGCTGTTTGTATCTGGAAACGCTGTCACAGGTAGAAACAGTGTTTAATCTGGGATCATGTGGCCCACTCGAGTTGACATAAAATTAGCCTTCACAGTGAGGTACTGAGTTTATGTTTACAAAACTGAAGTCCAGACTCTTCTTGTTCTAAAGGAGTGCACTATGCTGGGAGACCCTGCTCAAGTGGCTGGCAAGTATTCTCAGACTCTTCACTTTCTGCTGGGTTTCTTGGTTTTGGGTTCAGTTTTGGTTTCTGGCTTTTTGAGACAGCCTCACCATGTAGTCCAGACTGGCCTCAATCTCACTATGTAGCCCAAGCTGGACTTCCAACTTGAAGCAATCCTCCTGCCTCAGCCTTTTGAGTGCTGGGATTACAGGCATGTGCCACCACATCCAGCTGCTGTTTTTTAATTGCAACAGATAACAGCATTTTTGATAAGGAGTAGGCATTTGTTGGAGGAGTGTGACACTTCTTCCTCAAAAATAACCATTTCTGCTGTGCATGGGTGATCAGGAGCTAATAAGGAGGCTGAGGTGGGAAGACGGAAAGTTCAAGACCAGTCAAGACAACTTAGTGAGAACCTGTATCAAGATAAAAAATTTTGGGGCTGGGGATTTAGCTCAGTGATTAGAGTGCTTGCCTTGCAAGCACAAGGCCCTGAGTTCGATCCCCGGCACCACAAAAAAAAAAAAAAAAAGATAAAAAATTTTTTAAAGGGCTGGGATATAGCTCAGTGGTAGAGTGTTTGTCTAGCATGTGCAGGGCCCTGGATTCAATCCCCAGCATCATACACACACACACACACACACGTGTGTGTGTGTGTGTGCCCACCTGCATGCACACACACACCTACACAAACCCATTTCCAGGGTGCTGAGTGAAGAAACCTTTTGAAAGAAAAGATGTTTGCTTTGTTTTTGTGTTTTGAGACCACGTTTTGCTGTGTAGCACAGACTTGCCTCAAACTTGTAGTCCTCCCGCTTCAGCCCACCAGTGCTGGAATTACAGGATGCACCACCACACCCCACCCTGTAGTGAGTCTTAAGCCTAAGGGACTTTGGTGGCCTTCACTGAAGGAATGCTCGATGATACGGAGGAATGAGAGAAGAAAGCAGTGAAAGGCCTTGAGACCATGGAGGTGAGGGGCATTAGAGCTGGTGATTCAACACACTAAGGCATAATTTTTGGAAGTTAGTGTTCTAGGCCCAAGATGGGACTATTGCTGAGACCACTTGTGATTTGGCTAATGATGGGAATGGACATTTTCAGAATCTGCCCCTCTCAACCATTCCTTATGTGTGAACTTAGACACTACTGAGACCTGAAGAGACCCATCTACCAGGAGATCACAGGCTATGAATGTGACTCTAAATCCCACAGTCTTGCCTGGTCCAAGTCACCGAGAAACTCAGATTTCCCCTGATAAGTGAGGGTAGAAGTGCAGCCAGCTCTTGGTCTTGGGGTTCGTCTGGGACTGGGAAGTTTAGATAGGCAGAGGTATCTTAGCCTGGCCCGGATGAGGCTGGGAAAGGCAGCCTCTTATCTGTTGTCCTGTCTGGGCTCTCCTTTCAGGAAGACACCAGTCTGGCTGTATCTGTGCCAGACCTCTGCTTTGCCCATTTCTGCTCATCTCAAGGGTGCAGGGCCAGGCCAGTGGCTTGTTTCCAGAGACAGAGTCTGTTGCTTTCTTCTAGAGAAAACTCAAATCTCCTCAAAGAAGAGATCAGTGTGACAATTTGTCTCTTTCGTGGTGTCCTGCTTTAGCTATTCTGTATCAGAGCATCTGTGCATGTGTGTGTGTGTATGTGTATGTGTGTGTGTGGACGTGCTTGTTTGTGTGGACGTGCGTGTTTGTGTGTATGCACACATGCAAGCAAAAGTCACATTTTGCACAATAATGCTTGCTATATGTCTGACACTGTTGTACTTTGCATGCATTATCTTATTTAGCGAACTTCGTAAGGCCATAACTCTAAGTAGGTGCCCTTTTTTCTTTAGCTTAATACTTTTTTTATAACTCTTTTTTTTTGTGTGCTGGGGATCGAACTCAGGACCTTGCACTTGTTAGGCAAGCACTCTACCACTTGAGCTAAATCCCCAAACCCAGGTAAATACTTTTTAATGTCCTCATATTCCATTTCCTAAGGCTCAGAGAGTTTAAATAATTTACCCAAGGTCACAGGTCTCAGATTTGAGCCCATGTCATCTGACCCCAGAGCCTGTAGTTTTATCTGCTATACTATACTGCCACCCTGTATTCCTGGATGTGTGACTTGCCTGCGGTGATGCAGCCCCATGGAGAGCCATGAAAGGTTAGTTAAAGTGGTTCTGGGTCTTTGCTGTCCCTTTTCCATCCCACTGAACATTTTGACTGGAGCTTGAAGTCTCTTTTCCTTTCATTCTCTCCCCATTTCTCTGGCCCTAACAATGCTAGCTTTCCTCTGAGGAACAGGCCCAGCCAGAATCGCTGATTCCCAGGATGAGTTCATTTCTGCTGGATGTGGATTCTGAACTTGGATAACCATTGCTTCCAACATGGCCTGTGGTTGCAGGGGCTGGAGGAGGCTGTACTTCCAGGTCTGTGGTTTCCTACATCCTCCACCCTCAGCGGTGGTGTCCTTCAAGAGAACATTTTCAGAGTTTATGAGTAGTCTCAGGGTGCCCAAGGCTCTTGGGATAAAGGACTTCAGACTGAGTCACATCAGAAGAACTGGCTGTTTGGAACTGTAGGACCTGTGGGAGGGAAATGATAGAAGTTCATGTGCAGATGCTTTTGGTGAGGAGCTCTGAGTCTTGCCCTTTGAGTCTGAAAGCTGAGGTTTGGGGAGAGGTGTGCTGGGGAGCAAACTCAGGGCTTCACGCATGCCAGGCAAGTTCTCTACCACTGAGCTATGCTCTAGGCCTTTTATTAAATTTTTTTTTTAACTTTGAGACAGGATTTTTCTAAGTTGCCCAGGCTGACTTTGAACTTTCAGTCATCCTGCTTCAGTCTCCTGAATAGCTAGGATTACAGGTGTGTGCCATCATGCCTGGTGGGATTTATTTTTTAAGTGTGTTCCACGGCCCAGCACAAGAGGCCACTCAAACCAGTGGCACCCAGGCTGAGCCTGGAGCCAAAGGACCTACCTGCATTCAGGTTCTGCCCCTGTTTCATGGCACACTGAACATTATTGGCAGAAAGCCTGAGAAAGAAGAGCCCTAGGAGCTGGGAAAAGCCTTCAGGTGATGGGTGGACTAGAGATTGGCTGAGGTGAGAAGGAAGGCTGGCCAACGAGAGGGGACACTGGGGCAGGGAGCACTGTGTCCACCCAGCATGTCTCGCTAAAGGCCCTGCAGCCCAGTTCAAACCTCAGACCCTTTGGGGTGCCCATGTTGACTCCTCATCCCCACAAAATTAATGCAGCTTCTGGTGGGCTCTTAATGATTTCTTGTACCTCTTTTACTTGCTTTCTTTTGCCTTACAGTATAACCATTTTTACCCCATTAAATAATACAGTTTAAAAAGAAGAACCATGTTGTAATTATTTTTTGTCCCTCTCCCCATGGTGCCTGGTAATGTGCTGTATATAAATAATAATATCTAAATAAATGTTCGAGTGAGTGGATGAGTGAATGAGAACCAGGTGAGAAGGTAGTGTGTGTGTGTATGTGCATGTGCGTGTGCGTGTGCGTGTGTGTGTGTGTGTGTGTGTGTGTGTGTGTGGTTACTGCTGAAGAAAGGAGAGATAAAGAGGACAGGAGAAGTGGGCTGGAAATAAAACTACCGAGGATACAAGTAAGTATAAATAATTATAGTAACTGCTAATAAATATATCAATCAGCAATATATGTTTACCTCATATCAGATCAGTGTTTTCATGTGTGTGACAATGTTTACAAAAATCCCATAGCATGGATACAGTAAGTTTGATTTTACAGATGGGGAAGCCAAGTCTAGAAGAGAAGGCAACTTTTCCAGAGTTGCATGGATGGTAAGTAGCAGTACAGTGATCCAACTCAGGTCTGCTGGCCTCCAGAGCACAGTTCTTACCTGTGTGATTACACTGCTATCCAGCCGCCTCTGTTGTATTCTCTTAGAGCCCTGGTACTTCGCTTTTGAGGAATTTTGTAGACTTTTAGTTATTTAATGATTGCTTGAAGTTATTTGTTTAATCACTTATCTTCACTGATAGACAACCTCCAAAGTGGCAAGGACCATGTGGATTTGTATTTTTAGATACATCTCTAGCTCTCAATGGTGTCTGACACATAATTGGTACTCAATATATGCTTACTGATTAACCAACGCATGACAACTGACTCTTAAAAATGAATTGGGATGCAGGGCATGGTAGCGCATGTCTGTAATCCCAGCACTCAGGAGGCTGAGGCAGGAGGACTGCCATGAGTTCAAGGCTAGCCTGGGGCTACATAGTGAGTTCGAAGTCAGCCTGAACTACATATTGAGTCCCTCAAAAAAAAAAAAAAAGAGGATTCTCTAACCCCTTCTCCCACCTTCCCTCTCTGTCTTCCTCTCTCACTTCTGTCCTCTAGTCTCACCAGTCAGCACCACTCCCCTCCTCAGCCTCAACCTAAAGCTAGACTTGTGGGCATTAAATGCCATGGCCAAGTTTTAGTCCCAGATGATCCCTGGACTCAGCAAATGCTGATCAAGTAACTGTCTCTCTCTGGCTTAGGATGGAAAGATGCCAGGAAAGATCGAAGCATCTACCCCGATAAGTTACACCAAGGCTTCTCGAAAGGATTTTGTGGCAAGAGGGAGGGGGGCAGGAGATTGAATGTCCTTGTGACTTGTGCAGGGCAGTGTGATGGATGAGCAGTGAAAAGCTCGTCTGTGAAACATGCCAGACCTGTTGCAACAGTATATGTCCCAAAGGCCCAGAATTGTATTTCCCCAAAGAGAGGCCAGATCGCGCTCTGGATTTCTACATGGGTGGTGACCCTAAAGCTCCTCCCTAGTGCTCCCAAGGGAAGTCTGGCTTACAGATGCCCCTGCAGAGGAGGGAGCAGATGAGAACCGAGGGTAGTTTGGACCCTCTTTCCAAAAGCCTTGGGGCCTCGTGAAACTGACAGACCTTTAAGGGTTTCCTGCCTCCTGCAGATCCCCCTCTCAGACAGCCTTGTAAATTCGTTTGGATACACAGCTCACTCATGCGCTCGGCCACCCCCCACCACCCCCCCGCCCCGTGTAGCCAGGTTGGAGCCTCTGATGCTTAGCATTCAGGTTGCTCTTGGCAGAAGAGAATAAGTAGGCGGGCAGTTAGGAGGAACAGCCCCTCTTCTTGAATCGAGTGTCTTTCCCAGAGCTGGAAGCCTGGGCATTCCCCAGCATATTACCAAATACAGTAGAAAGAAGTCAATGAACAATGCACTGGCCACAGTGACATCCACCTGGGGACAGAAAAGTAAACTATGCTTGAATGGGCATGCCTCCGGCTGGCTAGTTCACAGTCCCCATGGCCCAGGCCCTGCTTTTCTGGCTCTCTGGGGCCATGGTAGGCTTCTGCCAGCCTCTGTGTTTTTGTATCTTTTTCTCATTGCGTGGCCCCCTTGTCTTTAAAAGGCCAAACTGCTCTGTACTAAATTTGGTCACGCAGCGCTCCAAGATTCCCTGGAATGTCCTCAAGTTTCAAACAGCTCTGACTGGGAGGCAGGCCCGCCCCCAGGCCTGGGGATTGGCTTCTCCTTTCAGGGCCCGGGCAGTTGTTGGGGCTTATTGGTCACTGCTTCTACCAGGCAGGGTTCACCAGCCTTGGGCTGCAGCGAGGCTGCTGCAACAACAGAGCACCTGTGGCAGGGCAGAGCCAGGGAGCTGCAGTCCTTGACCCGCTGGGGGTTTGCTCACAAGTCCGCTCAACCCATCTGATTAGCTCTTGTTCCATCCCACAGTCCCAGTGAGAGCTGCGGCTCATTTTGCCAAGATGTCCAAGGTAGCCAAGTATCGCCGGCAGGTGAGTGAAGACCCTGACATTGACAGTCTCCTGTCCACCCTGTCACCTGAGGAGATGGAGGAGCTGGAGAAGGAGCTGGATGTGGTGGACCCAGATGGAAGCATTCCTGTGGGGCTGCGACAGAGGAACCAGACGGACAAACAGCCCACGGGTGTATACAACCGGGAAGCCATGCTCAACTTCTGTGAAAAGGAAACCAAGAAACTGATCCAGAGGGAGATGTCCATGGACGTGAGTGACACACTGTTGGGAGTGAGATGGGGATGGGGTCCCTGACTCTATGACTAGGGTGCTTCTTGCATTCGGAGAACAGTTCTTGTTGGCGAATGGCTGAGTGCTTCAGGACTGGTTATTATCTGCTGAAAACTGGCAGTGTGAAGTCCTTACCCTCATTTCTGCTCTATAAGCATAAGATGGCTACATTGGAGGGATATGGCATCCCACAAAGTCAAATGCGGCTGAGAGTGGAAGGGAAGCTGGGCGGTGTCCTTGAAGCACTCCTTGTCAAGTGGACTCTGTCCTGACCCCTTGCCTTCTGTTTTTTCCATTAATTCATCCCATCCTGTAGTGAAGAAGAGCAAAGGGAGAGAAGCACACTTGTAGTCCCCTGCCAGCCACCCACGAAGGGAAGGCTAAACTCTCCTTATGGCAGAAGAAGTAACTTTCCCCAAACCATGTGGGCATCTCATAGCACATAGATCATTTGAAGAAGCTTGGCCAGGGGGAGCCGTGGAGTGCGGCCAGGTGTCTGCTGGCTAAACATGTCTTAACCTGATAGCTTCCATTCACCAGGAAAGGTGAAGCCTGTCTGTCTGTCTTTCCTTCTTCCTCTCTTCCTTTCTTCCTTTTCCACTTTCTAGAGAAGCATCTTGAGTGAACAGTCTCGCTCTTGGCACTAAGCCCTTTATGAGCTAGCAAGGCCACTCTGCTGGGGATAGAGGGATTCCAACAGGAGATGACAGAGAAGGGACAAGCAGGAATGTTAGGACGCATTTGCCCACATCGAGGATGAGCTGAAGCTCAGCTTGCTTTCTGTTTTCCTGTGTTGGCATGGAGGAGTTGGTTTTTTCTTCCCAATTGATTTCATGCCTGAGTTTCCTGTGGACAAACTAGACTAGACTCTGATTAGGTGTGACTTTGTGGAATTCCTTTGTCCATGGAAAGTGTCCAGTGGGCAAACTACTTTAAAGCTTTATACTCATTCTCTTCTGCTCAGCCACATCTCTTGTATAGTAGCCATTATTTGTGAATTCTTGCAAGAAAAAGTTTATAGCCTCAGTTCTGGTCCTTTGTTTTACTTCTGTGAAAACTGAGGCACAGAACTCCAGATGGCATTTTCATTCCCACAGCGGACAGAAGACAGGAGTATAATCAACTGAGACTTCTGTGGGAGGTCTGGCTTGGTACGAAAGTGATCGCTGGTCAAAGCAAGCCAGTGACAGGGCCCTGAGTCCTTGAGTCCCTGAAAGTAGGGAGGAGAAGAGAGGGAGGGAAGGAGGAGGGTCCAGGCAACCTGTCTCCATACCTTCCACCACCTGGGCCCCTGTGTAAGGCTTTGCCAGAGGGGAGACTGTGGGAAGCCAGGGGCTCGGGAAATACTATCCCAGGGGCAAAGCAATTGCCTCTGATGCAGCAATGATAATGATGAATAAATAAAGCACTGATGGGGGAAATGATGGGCCCCACTGTGAGGGTCTGGGACTTCAGGGTAGCTATCAGGAAACAGAAGGAAATGAAATGCAATCAAAAGCTGTGGTACCTCTGTGCCCCTCCCACACAGACCCTACATGTCCTGGGCCTGTGGCTGCCTTGTGTCCAGGAGGCTGAGGTCAAACAGAGTTTTCCCCTTGAGGTGTCGGGGCTCAGGCCCAGGGTCTTGTGCCTGCTGGGCAAGTGCTTTACCACTGAGCCCCCCCCCAGCCCCCCGCCAAGCACTCAGTCACAAAGCAAGATGTTTAGCCAGAGAGGGCAAGTAACTCTGTGCCGCTAAACTTTCATTCTCCAGCTTTTGCTCAGCCTGTTAATACCAGGCCTGCCTCTCCTCTCCTTCCCTGCCACGTGCTGCTCCATGCCCAAACCTGGCTCTGCAGACAGAGCCCAGGCCAGGGAATTGAGGGCGAGTTGTGGATATGTGTGGGAGCTTGCCTCCTTGGGATAAGGAGCTGCCTTTAGGACCATTTTTCCCTCTGGAGATAACCGTTCCATCCCTCCTCCTCCTCATGCAGTTCCCAGGCCTATGTTGGCACAGCGGCTAACGAGAACTCAGGATCTCTACTGAGCAATGGGCAGAAGTCATCTCTGTAAATCTGGGTGAATGGGAATGAACCCCAAAAAGTGGCTGCTTTGGCACCACTAGCAAAATAGTGAGTGTTGGGTCAAGGACTTGGATTTAAGTATCAGAAAAACCTGGTGTGAGTGCCAGTGTCTCTCCTGTCTGTAACTAAGTCTCTAGGGTAATAGTCCCTACCTCATGGGATTGTTGTAAAAACTAAATGAGCTCAACATGGAGAGCACTTAGCAAGGAGCTTGGCATATAATAAGCACTCCACAGATGCCAGCCATGAAATCATTCATTCATTTGGGTCAAGGAACCCACAAATTGGTGACATGAACCAAAGCAAATCTCTGCTCTTGCTCCTTGAGGGCTGTGAAGCCATCCTGCCCGAGAGTTGGTGGCCAGAGCAAATGAGCAAAGCCTGAGTGCTCAGCAGGAGTGGCAAGACGAACACTTACTGAGAACTTTCTACATGTCCGGCACCTCCGCCCTCTCTTTTATTTTAAGCCTCCAAAGTCTTGGGAGGTAGGTACTTTCATCTCCATTATACAGATCAGGAGAATAAATCTTCGAGAGGTTGAATAACCATCATAAGGTAACACAGCTAATAAGGCGCTTGCCTGACTTTAAGGTCTGTGCTTCATCCGCTCTTCCATACTAGGGGGCAGAAAGGGCACTAATGCCAGTCCTTGCTCTGAAGAATCTGTAAACTAGTTACAGCTGCAATGCTTGTACATACAGAGCCACTGGAGATGTGTTACAGACCTGTCACTGCACATGTGTGAGTTGTCCCAGGAGCAGTGTTTGTGACACAGTCTGCAGAAGGCTGATCTTCCACCCCATGAGGAGGACTGCAACTCTTAAGCCACGGGCAGGTTAGGGAAAGATAGTGATGGTACTAAGGCTTTTCGTTAATTACCTTTAGATATGATAATGGTATTTATAGGTATACTTTTGGGGGGGTGCTGGGGATCGAACTCAGGGCCTTGCACTTACTAGGCAAGCCTCTCTACCACTGCGCTAAATCCCCAACCCCTGTAAGTATACTTTCAAGAAGATGCTTATCTTTTAGATATATCTCTTGAAATATTTATGGAAAAAGTTGATTAGGTTAGGAGATTTATTTAAAACAATCGAGGTAGCAGTAGAGGTGACAGAGGAAGCCATGGTTGATGATTGTTGAAGCTGAGTCAAGGATCCCATGGGTGTTCATTATATTGTTTTCTCTGTTTTTGTATATATGTTTGAAACTTTTGGTCATAAAGAAATTTAAAACAGGCATGGTGGTGCACTCCTGTCATCTCAGCATTCGGGAAGCTGAGATAGGAGGACAGCTGTGAGTTCGAGTCCAGCCTGGGCTATGGTAATTTCAAGACCAGCCTGAACTACATAGTGAAACTCTGTCTTTTTTTTGTTGTTGTTCTGGGTGACAGATCCCAGGGCCTTGAGCAGGTGCTCTATCACTGAGCTAGCCCTCCTGGATTTTCTTTTTTGTAATCATCTGCTTTCCTGGCTGTCTCTCTTGCCAGCCTGTGTGATACTGGAAGACAAATGTTTGAAAAAAGAAAAAAAAAAGGCCCAGCATACAGAACGGCCCTCCCACCTGTTTGTTGAATGAATGCACAGGGCCTTAGGGTTAGGTTGGAGGAGGGGCCTGGCAGTACTGATCTGGCCTCTGCCCTCCCTTTGAAGGGGCAGACACTGCAGCCATGACTTCTGCCCTGGTCCTGTGGGAATTCTCCTTCAGGTCCTGGTCCTGTGGGAATTCTTCAGCAAGTGGAAGACTGAGCCCCCAGGGAAAGTGTAGCCTGAGGTTCAGTGCCACACTGCCTGTCATAAGCTCAGGTTTCAGGAACCAGATCCCAACCAGTCAACTCGTGTGTTCCTTCCCTTCCCAAGTGGGAAAAAACCCCTCCAGCTGCTGCCCCTTCCTTCTCCCTGGGACAGTGGGCTAAGGCTCAGCACTGGCAAGCAGCCAGGGCAGGTGCAGCTGAGCTTTTGGGGGAGGAAAGTCTTCCAGCTTCTCCCTAGAGGTGAATTTGAGAAGCAGACCTGAAGCACCTTGACAGGAGCCTGAGCCTCTGCAGCCACCTTCCCTACCCGTCTGGTTCAGGTTCACGGCAGGGCTCACCTGGTATGGCAGCACCTCGTGGGCACGCCGAGGCAGAGAAGGCCTGAGCCGAAGCTGGGCTCCAATCTTCAGAGTGCCCTTTGCAGATAGAGGGCTGGGCTGCTTGGGAGTACACCAGGCAGCACGGCTCACTGCTTAAGGGGATTAACCCTGCCTGCTACAAACCCAAAATAGCCCTGGAGGCCAGGGTGGAGAGGGCCACAGAGGTGACAGGGGCCTGTTGAACCTGGGGGGCAAGAGCAGGCACCGAGAGAGGGCTAGACGGGTGTTAAAATCTCTCCCTGGAGTTTGACAGCTGCCTCCTTCAAGAATGTAGAACAGCACCTGATTATTCTTAAGCTAGGTGCTAAGATCTGCAGGTGTTTGTCTCCATTATTGTTCTTACTCATATAAAGTTTTCTCTTGTGTGTATATAATGTTTAATTTAAAGAATTTGGGGCAAGTGAGGCATTGGTGGCAGCTCCCGTGTACAGCATAGCTCCTGGGTGCAGCTGGCCTTCTTGTCCTTGGAACAGCGAGTGTAAGAGCTGGGGAAGTGCCAGAGGGGGACATTAGATGGACAGGACCAAGGAGAACTTGTAAAAATAAAATGCCTCATCTGTGAGAGGGGGATGGAGATGATTCCAAAGTGGGCCTGAGTGCCACTGATGGAGCGGGGGTTGCTTCGTGCATGGTGGAAGGGTGGAGGCTTCAGGCTTGGGAGGGGAGTCACTCAGGGCAGGAAGTCACTCAGGGCTTGGTGAGGACCAAGCTCGAGTCTGACCCATCTCACTTGTCTACCCTCTCCCAGCCTTTTCCCTAACAAACAAGGAGTACCTATGTTGGACCATGTCAGCGTGTTCACAGCTGGGCCCAGAGTGGATAGAGCCTTGCAGGTAGTGCCTCAGGAGAGAGACAGGTCCTACACTCAAGTGTGTGTGTGTATGTGTGTGCGTGTGAGACACACAGCAGGAGCATCAACAAAGCACAATGAAGATGTGTGGGGGAGGAGTAAATTGTTACTCGTATTGGAGAAATAGGAATATCCTGACCCATAGTACACAGGCTGTACTTTTCAGATTGGGCTTTTTTGTGTTTCTTAGACCACTTTGCACATAACCAGTGAAAAGTAAAAGGTCTGGATCCAGAGTATCAGCTTCCTTTGGCAAAACAGAAAGCCCACAGGTCTTTGGAATCAGATAGGTCCAGATTTGAATTCTGCTTTTGCCTCTTACTGATCCAGTGAACTTGAGTAACTTTGGGAAGAGGGAAAGAATATTAACTGTAGCGAGCACCTTCTGGTGCCAAGGGAACTATCAATGCAATTTCATTAGCATGGCTTCTTGAGGCTCCATTACCTGTCCAAAGGGACGGAAAAAATCAACCTTGAGTCAGGCCAAGGTGGGTGGCAGAAGGCTGGGGTGGTACGATTGCAAGTTTGGGGCCAACGTGGGCAGTTTAGCAAGACCATGTCTCAAAATAAGTAAAAAAGGCTGAGAATGTAACTCAGTGCCCCTGGTTTCAATCCCCAGTACTGAGGTGGTGGGGAGTGATTTTAAAAAATCAGCCTTGAAGGGTTTTCTGAGGAGTAAATAAAGTATGAAAAGTGTTCAGTACATCTGGGGAGTGAGAATTTCCTCACTCTGAATTCTTCAGACTTTATACCTTTATAGATGCCAAATCAACAATTTTTATTTCTCCTGAGGGTAAAAAAAAATACTGTGAGTGGGAGTGAAAGAATGACAGAAAAGGAGGAGACAGGGAGGAAGAAAAACAAGGAGGTAATTTTAAGAAAGAAGGCAAGGCACTACACTCTGGTACTGGTGGCCTAATTTCTTGGAATTTCTGCCTGATTTATTTTATACCCCAGTGTTACGGGCCCAAACTAAGTTGCTGGGTTGGAAAAAAGTGGCAGAGGAAAGAGAGATTAAGGGAGGTTTTGGTGCTGGAGAATTCTTCTTGTCTGCAACCTTTCACCCCTACATGATCTCAGAAAAGCCACGACTGCTTTGGGAGAATTTGGCTTCAACTATCTCTGGGGTCTACTGCAGTAAGGCTGAGCCAGGTCGTCAGGACACTGTTTACAAACAGCTAGGAATAGAAAGGCCTCCTGCTCCACACCCTCTGCCTGCTCCTCCCCTTACCCAGGATCCACAGGCAGATCTTTCATCAGCCCTCCTTGCACCCCAAGCCAGCAGGGCCAGCAGGACCCCTGCCTCCAGAGACCAGCAGGTGAGAGGTGCATCCCCAGGGCAGAACTTCCAGGTGAAGCTCTGGGTGCACCAGGCACTGAGTCTGGTGGTTAGAATAGTCTCTTCCCAGGCCAACCAGACCTGGCTTCCCATCCTCCTTTGCTGGTTGCTGGCTGCATGACCTCAACGAGTGACTTTACCTTTCTGAACCTGAGTTCCCCCATCTATAAAATGGAAATTGCAAAACCTAGTCATAGGATAGTTGTGAGGTTTAAACAAAATGATCTACATAAGGTACCAACCACTGTGCTGGGTTGAAACTCCAGTACTAAGGATTCATGAATGTTTGCTTTTCTTTTCCTTTCGCTCCTATTTATTCCACTCATTCTCCTCCTCCTCCTCCTTCCCTTCCTGCGCTTCTTTGTGGTGCTGGGGATTGAATCCAGGCCCTCAGTTGTGCTAAGCATGGGGGTTCTACTACGGAGCTATACCTGCAGCCTCTTTTTTTTTTTTTTTGGTGCCAGGGATCGAACACAGGACCTTGCACTTGCTAGGTAAGTGCTCTAACCACTGAGCTAAATCCGCAGCCCTGTATTATGTACTTTCTAAATGACAGGGTAAAGTAATGTAAGACAGACAAGGTCCTCGCCCTCATCGAGATCATATGTATTCTAGGGGCGATTGACAGTACATACATGAATAGTTGATACATAGCATAAAGATGCATAACATAATTGTTACAAAAAAAAGTAATGTCATTTAAGGAGAGAGTATGACTGACCTGTTGGTGGGGAACCATTTCCAACAGGGTAGTCAAGGTCTTCACTACTTAGAGAGGTGACGTTTGGGTAGATCTTGGAATGGAGCCGGCCATGGGAAGTCCTGGAAAAAGAGCTTTCCAGGCAGAAGGGCAGCCACACAAAGGTCCTGGGGGGGAGCAGTTTAGTGTCAGAGGAAAAGCCAGGCCCGTGTAACAGGAAGCGAGTAGAGTGGGGAGACTAGAGGAGATAAGGGCCCAGAAGGAAGTAGTGTTCAGATGAAGCAGGGCCTCTCAGGGCAGCAGAGGAGTTTGGAGGGGTTTTTGTTTTGTTTTTTCCTGTTCTGGGGGTGGAACCCAGAGCTGAGCAAGTACTCTACCACTGAGCTACATCCCCAGCCTGCAGTTTGGCTATTTATTCCATGTGTGGTGAGAAGTCACTGGGGGTGGGGGTTGGACTGTAGTTGAGTGAAGGTAGGATCTGAATTATGGTTTTGAAAGGCCCCTTCTGCCAGATTTCAGATGAACAGGCTGCAGGACTGTAAGCAAAGAGAAGGGAGACCCAGTTAGAAGGGTGTCACAGTCACTCTGGAAAGAGCTCAAGGGTTGTCTGACGGGACCTGTACAGTTCAGGAAATATTTTAAAGGCAGCACAGAAGGACTAGCTGATGTATTGGGGAAAGAGAGGTGTCAAGATGACCAGTCCTGCCTGAGCAACTGGGTGAATTTGACATGATTTGCTGAGATGGCAAACAGCAGAGAAGGAGTGATTTGGGGCAGTCCAAGAATTCAGATTTGAATGTGTTTATTAGACCCCCAAGTGGAATACTGGGTTGATGGGGGTGTAGCAAGGAGGTGGGTCAGGAAGTTAAATTTGGGAGTCATTAGTGAATAAATCATTTAAAGTCATGAGTCTGGAAGAGATCACTTAAAGAGTGGATATGACTGAAGAAGAGCAGAAGATCAAGGACTAAGCCCTTCACAATCCCAACACTTGAGCATTATAAGAGAAGGAGCCAGAGAATAGACTGAGAAGTAAGAGAAAATTGAATGGTGTCACAAAATCAGATGAAGGGTTTCAAGGAAGAGGGAGTCCATTATTGTTTTAATTTTTATTTTTATTAGTGCATGTTTGCAATACATGATGGTTATATTCATTGTGAGGAGCTGGTAATGTACACGACACATCTTACTTCTGTTTATGTACCCTTTCCCTCCCCTAACTCCCTCCTCCTTCCGTGTATGCAATATCCAAGCTTGTATGTCTGATCGATTTCACTTAACATTGTGCTTTCAAGGTGTATCCATCTTCCTACAAATGACTGAAGTTTATCTTTCCTTATGGCAGAATAGTACTCCGTGTAAATACCACAGAATAGTACTTCTGTGTAAATACCACATTTTCTTTATCCATTCATCTGTTATGGACATATGTTCCACTTCCAAGATTTAGCTATTTTGAGTTGTGCTGCTATAAACATGGGTATGCATATATCAATATAATATGATACCCGTAACTCTATTGGAAAGATACCTAGAAGGGGAATATCTGGGTTGAATAGAATTTCTAATTTTAGTTTTTTGAGGACTCTCCATACTGATTTCTGGATCTCTTCTGGTTCCATATGAATTTTAGCATTGTTTGCTGTAGTCCTATAAGGAATGCTGTTGGTATTTTGATTGGGATTGCATTAAATCTATATATCAGTGGTTGTACTAGTTTACATTCCTACCAACAAAGTAGAAGAGTTCCTTTTTTCTTTTTTTTTCTTTTTTAAAAAAGGGTTCCTTTTTCCCTATATCCTCACCAGCATTTGTTGTTTTGTGAATTCTTGATTGTAGCCATTCTTTCTGGAATAAGATGGAATCTCAGTGTTGTTTTAATTTGAATTTCTCTAATGGCCAAAAATGTTGAACACTTTTTCATGGATTTATTAGCCATTTATACTTTTTCTTCTGAGAAATGTCTATTCACTTCAGGTACCCATTTTTTAAATTGGGTCTTTTATTTTGGGAGGTCAAATTTTTTTGGGTTCTTTAAATACCGTAGATATTAGTCCTCTGTCCAAGGAATAGGTAGCAAAATTTTTTCCCATTTTGTAAGTTGCCTCTTTGCTCTGTTGGTTGTTTCCTTTGCTGTACAGAAGCTTTTTAATTTGACAAAATCCCATTTGTGATTCTTGATGTTATTTCTTGTGCAGTTGGGGTTCCATTCAGAAATCCCTTGCCTATGCCTATGTTGTCAAGAGTTTTACTCATTTTTTATCTTCCAGCAAATTGTTTCTGTTTTAATATTTGTATCTTTGATCCATTTTTATTTTATCTTAGCGCATGGTGAGCGATATAGGTCTACATGCAATCTTCTGCATATAGATAGCCAGTCTTCCAGCGCCATTTATTAATGAGGCTGTCTTTCCTCTAACATGTGTTTTTAGCCTCTTTGTCAAAGATCAAATGGCTGAATGTGCCTGGGGTCCTGAGGTTGTTTCTACATCCTTTATTCTGTTCCATTGATCTACATGTCTCCTTTTCTGCCAGTACTATACTGGTTTGTTTTTTTCTTTTTAAATCACTGTGACTTCCTAATATAACTTGAAATCTGGGATTGTAATGCTGTTAGTATTTTGATTGGGATTGTATTAAATCTATATATCTGTTTTGGAAATGTGGCTATTTTGACAATATTGGTTGTCCATACAGGGGATATCTTTCCATTTGCTAATATCCTCTTGGACCTTCTTTTTCAGACTGCTGTAGTTTTCACTATAGAGGTTTTTTGCTTCCTTGGTTAGGTTAATCCCAAAGTATTTAATTTTTCTTCAATGGTATTGTTTTCCTAATTTCTTTTTCAATGAGTTCATTATTGGTGTACAAGGGTGCTATTGATTTTTGTGTGTTGCATTTATCTTGCTGCTATCTTGCTGAGTTTATTAGTTCTAGGAGCTTTTTGGTGGAGTTTTGGGTTTTCTGTGTAAAGGATCTTGTCTGCAGATAAGGATAGTTTGACTTCTTCCTTTACTATGCATAGCCAATTTATTTCTTTCTCTTACCTGATTCCTCTGGCTAAAGTTTTGAGTACTATAATCAACAGGAGTGGTGATAGTGGACATCCTTGTATTGTTCCTGATCTTAGCAGAAAAGCTGAGTCAGTTTCCATTTTTCCCCATTTAATATGATGGCAGAAGGTTAGTAATACATAGCTTTGATCAGATTGAGGTAAGTTTCTTCTGTACCTATTTTCTTCAGGGTTTTTATCATGAGCAACTGTTGGATTTTTGTCAAAGGCTTTTCCTGTATCTGTGGAAATGATCTATGATTTTTGTCTTTGCTTCTATTTATGTGATGTATTACATTTGTTGATTTGTATATATTGAGCCATCCTTCCATCCCTGATGTGAATTTAGCCATGGTGTACAATCTTTTTAATGATTTGTTGCATTCAGTTTGCCAGTATGTCATTGCAGATTTTTGCATCTATGTTCACTGAAGAGATTGGCCTTTAATTTTCATTAAAAAGTCCATTCTTAGTGAAAGGTTTAATTACATGAGGACAGAGAATCAACCAAAATCAACTATAGTGATTGTAAAGTGGAAACCACTGGAGCCTGAACAAGAATTCTTTCACTCTAGGGAAGAGTGGATTAGTAGAAAGCATGGAGGATGCAGATTACAGATAGAGGGAGTAAACAAGTCTCTCCCTCCTTCCCTCTCTCTCTGTTTTGTTTTAATAGGACACAACACAGCTGGAAGTAAATGAATCAAGAAGGAATTTTTAAAAGCAGGGACTATTGTTGCATGTTCACATGCTGATGGGGATAATTCAGTAGGGAGAAGCTTTGATGACACAGGGAAAGCAGGCAGGTGGGATGGGAGGCTTGGAGCTGGAGGCTGGCCTCAGCAGTTGGTCAGCTCTGTAATAAGAGGAAAACATGGATGTCGTGAGATTGGTAAGTGTGAGGAGGAGAAAATGAGGCTGGTCTCATGTGCTGACGTGTCAAAGTATGCTCTGGGAAGACAGCACCGGCAGCCACAGACAGGAGTTAAAATAGGGGGAAACTGAGGAGGCTATGACAGTCATCAGAGGTTAAGGCTTAGGTCCCAATAAAAATGCTCTGTGCTCCCGGAGTGAGGATAGAGGAAGACAAAAGCCCTCTGGGTATGAAATCTGGCCTGAAGACAGTCGATAGACAACAACCAGCTGCCGGAGATGCTTGAAAATCCAGTAGATTTTCGCCTCCTGTGCATCAATCTTCTGTCTCCAAGGCCACCCATGCCCAGGGAGAGGGAGGGAGCACACAGGTCCTTTCCCAGCACCCAGTTCACAGCCAGTGTGGTGGACCCAGTGCTGTATTTACAAGCCGAGCTGGGAAACATGGGGTTAATTCTTAATTTAACTGTTTACCAGCCATGTGGCCTCAGACATGTATTTAACATTTTAAGCTTTACTTTCTTTTTTTTTTTTTTTTGTACCAGGAATCGAACTCAGAGCCTCATGCTTACGAGGCAAACACTCTAAGCACTGAGCTAAATCCCTAGGCCAAGCTTTACTGTCTTTTATCTTTATTCTTTAATGTCTTGTCTGTACTGCATTTGTGCTTCATGGAAATGGATTTTTTTCTAATACATGTTTTAATGAAATGTGAGATACATACTGAAATGTGTACAAAACATAAAGTTTCATGAATTTTCACAAAGTGAACAGGAAATAGAACATCGTCAGCATGGTAGTATTGTGCCCCTCACCCTCAAGCATTCTTATCAAAGGTAAACCTAAGCCCTATCCTGACTACCAGACTTCTGAGCCCTTAGGTTAGTCTTGCCAGCTTTGAAACTTTAGAAATGCGTATAGTATATATTCTGTATCTGGCTTCTTTCAGTCAACCTCCACCATCCCTCATATTGGAGCTGAAACCCAGGGAGCGCTGAGCTACATCCCCAGCTGTTTTTATTTTTCATTTTGAGACAGGGTCTTACTAAGTTGCCCAGACTGGCCTCACACTTGCGATCTTCCTGCCTCAGGCTTCCAAGTAGCTGGGATTACAGGCGTGCACTGCTGTACTTGGCTTCTTTCTTCAACTTTATGTTTGTAAGAGTCATTCACATGTTGTTGTGTATAGCATTTTATTTTATTTTATTTTTTTTTTTGTGGTGCTGGGGATCAAACTCAGGGCCTTGTGCTTGCAAGGCAAGTACTCTAATCACTGAGCTGAATCCCCAGCCCGTGTATAGCATTTTAAATGTGTATAGCATTTAAAATACTTCGTTGCTATGCCGTATTCCATTGTATGAACATAACACAACATATTTATCCATTTTACTGTTAATGGAAACTTGGGTTGTTGCCAGTCTGGGCCTATTATAAACAATGGTGCTAAGAACATTTTTGTACATTTTTGGGGGGGGTGTGCTTATGACGTCATTTCTGTTCACTATGTACCTGGGAGTGGAATTGCTGGGTCATAGGGAACACATGATAATCTTCAATTTCTTCATCTGTAAATAGGAATGAAGATACTTTTAGTCTTTATGAGGATCTGATACAAATGTGTTAAGGCCTAATGCAGTGCAATAATTGATAGCGATACAGATACTTAATTGATAGCCATTGTCGTTTCCAATGGAGTCCATAATGGAGAGCAGCCAGGATGCCATCCTGTCCTTTGAACCTACCTTGCTTCTTTCTCCTGGGCTCTCTCTACCAGGATTTGGATACTTCATTAAACCACCCAGCCCTGGTCTCATTCTTTACTCCTAGTGCAGACCAACCTCTCTTCCACTAAATTACAGGCCTTTTCTGCTTTACTTATTTTCCTCTTTATATCTTCCTTTGGTCATTCTCAACATTATCCTTAATTTTCATGGTTAACCCGCCACGGACTCTCATTACCCCCAGCTGGATGAGATGACCCATTTGGCGGTTCCATCCTACACTCAAACTGTTGATCACACCTGGAAAAAATAGCAGCCAAATATATTGGTGCTTCTGGACACTAAAACCCCATATATATTGATCTCTTGAGCTAAGTACTTAAGGGTGCCCAGAAAACTTCTACAAGTACCTCTCACTCTGCCGAGAGGTTATTCCAAAAGTTAACCTTTCTCTAGAAACCCCTTTGTCCTGCCATCTCTCTTTTCCCCCTTAACAGATGATCTAGTCTCATATTACACTGAGAAACTTGAAGCTGTCAAGTGAGGATGTTCCAGATTCCCCTTCGGTCCCTGAGGGTGTCTGAGCATCTGTATCTGCCTGCTTCCCTGTCTCCGATCTCACTATCTCACGGAAGACAGCCCCTTCCTCCTATCCCAGGCTAGCACCCCACCCCCTTCTTGGGTTGGACCCTCTTGCCTTCTCAGGGACAGGAAGGATCTCCTTTAAAGATCTCTCCTCTCATCTTCTACATTCCTGTCCACTGGCTCCAGTGTGTCCTTCCCTCTTTTGCTTTGGAGCCAGGCTCTGAAAACAGAATCTGCACTTGCCATCACCCCGCACCATCCACATCTCCAGTGCACTAATGTCAGCCATCATGAGATGTCCAAGGACCTCCTTGTTGCTCTATGCACTTTTTAGTATTTTTTATTATTTCTCTTTTAATATTTCTCTTACTTATTTACTTTGTGGGATTTCACCACCTTCTCATTCTTAAAATACTTACTTTCCTGGTGTCATGATGCCACATTCTCCAGGTTTTCCTTTTATCCTAGTTATCCCTTCCCAGGCTCCTCTAAGAGCAGTTCTTTCTCTAATGTCTAAATATGAGCATTCCCCAGGGCCCTGACCTTCCCATGCAGTCTTCTTGGGTGTCCTCATCCAGCCTCACAGGTTCAGCTACCACCCATATGATCTCTATCTTTGGCCTAGATCTCTATTTTGAGTTCTAGATCATTCAGTTGACTCTTGGGTACCTTGAGTGTCTCAAATTCAACCAGTCTAAAAATAAATTAATCATTGTCACCCCATTTCACCCCAAACCTGCTTTTCCTCCTGCATGCCACACTCTGCTAACTAGAAACACCATCTCGCCAGACACCTAGGCTGTAACCCTGGGGGTTCAGCAGCTCTCATCCTCCCTCAGTGTTTCTAGATTTTCCTAGGGATGGAATCCTGTTGATTCTACTTTTGTGGTCTCTTTCGACTCTGTCCCCTCCTCTTTATTCTGCTTCTATCACTTCCACCCATATCAATTATCAACTAGAAGAATGTCATGACCTCCTAACTAATCTCCCTGCTTCTCTTCTCATACCATTGCAATCCATCCTCCCCATAGCTGCCAGTGTCTTATTATAAAATGAAATCATGATCTTGACACTCCCTGCGTAAAAGTCTTCAATTACTCAACACAGCTTTCATGATCAAATTTACACTCTTTATGCCTTGGAAGGCCCTTGGCAATCCAGTGCCTCCCTGTCTCTCAAGCTACTAATATTCTTCTCCTTGACTTTTGACCTTTGCTGCAGTTGTACTGGACCCTTGGTTGTTCAGAGGTGCCAAACTTTGTGCTACTTCCCCAGTGCCTCTAAACACTGTGTCACCCCTAACTGGGTTATTAGGCCACGCTAACCCTGCCTTCCAGCAAGGCGAACCTCAGTTGCCACTTTCTCCAGAAGCCTCTGACCTCTCCAGTCTGGGTTACGTGCTCCACCTCTGTGCTTACAAAGCATCATCTGCTTTGTACCATCTCCAGATTTTCCAAGGATGAGGGCTGATTCTTATACCTCCCTGTGTCCCCAGCACTGAGTACAGTGCCTGGCTGAATGAATAAATGAGGGAGGAAGAGTTTGCAAACACTGTTCTTATCAAATTTGATTAAATCAGCAGAAGTTGTGGATTCTCCTCTTCTAAGACTGAAAATACAATTTTGGGCTCAGCAATGAAAGCAGACCAAAACACTACAACAATTAATTGAAAACAAAACAAAGCAGACAATGACTTGGTCTTTCTGAATACCTTATTCTTCTCTAAAAAATGAAAAGTAAAAGTATGATTTTGTGTACAAATCCTCACATGAAATGTAATTTGGCAGTGATCCTGTTCTTTTTTTTTTCCAGTTTTCACAAACAACTGGTAAAATTAGTCCAAAATGTATACTCTGGGGCCTGAATTGTTGGGATGGGTCTCTGTCATACTTTCCCTTTAATTTGAGCTTATTTTATGTTTTGTTTCTTCTCTTGGACTCCTCTTTTCCAGATTGGTAGGGATCTGAGATTACAGGGTAACATTTTCATCCCGACTCAGTGAAGTCCGCCTGTGACCCCTGGGACATTGGGATGCTCTAAAGAGCTTATTAGTAATCTGCTGTGTATGCAGCCAGTGGAGCCTTCAGTTCCTATCATCTGGATTCTTCCCTAAAATTCAAAAGCTTTGCCTCTGGCTCTAGAAAAAGTAATGCAGCTCCCCTAGAAACTTGCTATGAGCAGATTTCCTTGGGATCCCACATGCACAACAGGAGAGGGAGCTGCCTTCCTTGTGATACTCACAGAGTCACCTTTTTCGGGGGAGGTGTTGGGGATGAAACTCAGGGCCTTGAGCTTGTTAGGCAAGTGCTGTACCCCCTTGGAGGCCAGTGCCTAGATGTGCAGCTATGATGAATGGCTATTTCCTCAGGTCCCCCCCCGCCCCGCCATCTTAGTCTGTTTTGTGCTGCTACAACAGAATATCAGACTGGGTGTTTTATAATAATGATCGTCAATGTATTTGGCTTGCAGTCTGGGGGCTGAGAAGTACAAGATTGAGGAGCTGCTTTTGGAGAGGGCCTTCTTGCTGTGTCATCCCAGGGAGAAAGTGAAGTGGTGGGGGAAACACGTGCAAGAGAGGCCTGAACTCAGCTCCCTCCCAAAATAACAGCAGTCATTTAGGCAGGAGGGCAGTGTCCCCAGGACCAAATGCTTCCCATTGGGCCCCACCTTCCTACACTACCACATTAGGGATCATGATGTTGTTTCTTCCTCCTCTTCCTCTTCTTCCTCTTCCTCCTGTATTGGGGAGTGAAGTGAGCTATATCCCCAGCCCCTTTTTCTTTTGAGACAGGGTCTCCAGAATTATGAGCCAAATAAATTTCTCACTAAGTTGCTAAGTCGCCCAGCCTGGGCCCAAACTTATGATCCTTTTGCCTCGGCCTCCCAGAGCGCTGGAATTACACATATATGCCACCATGCCCGGCAGGATCAAGTTTCCAACTTGTAAACTTTGGGGAAGACATTCCAATCATATCACTCCCAAAGGCACTAAATAGCTGGTCATATTCTCCATTCATAGGAAAGAAATTAATTCATTACATACAATGGATGCCTGAATTCGATCCCCAGCCCTGAAACAAAACATAACAAAACAACCGCCCCCAAAAAACATATAATGGATGCCTTGGGGCATTAAGGGCTTAAAATTTCCACTGGAATTCCAGTTGGTAAGGTTGACAGTGAGCCATTTTGCTTCTACCAAGTTTCCCCAAGATGGACCATCATCTCAGCTGATGCTAATGGCAGCATCTCTCCACTTAGACTCAGACCTGCCATTCTGATGTCTGTGTCCTCCATCGTACTGCAAAGCTTAACTTACTCCCCAAATCACCAGGAAAATGTCAGTCATGACCTTGAAGTTCTGGAGACCCCAATGCTCCAATGGCCAAGGCTCTTTCCAGTGGAGAGGCTTTCAGTTCTATTTCAGTTCTTTTCCATTTCCTGGCATCTTTGCCTGAAAGGTGGGAGTTGGGGTGGTCTTCAGAGCACAGGCGTGCTGTTTCTAGATTGACTTTCTTCAAAAAATAACTCATAATGTAATAAGTATGCAAAACAGGAAAAAAGAGGGAAAGCACTGGTTATTCTTCATCTTTGACAATGCCTAATAGCTAAGCATAAGAGCCATGTCAAATTTGGGGGACATATACTTCTGTATGTACTTTTCCTTTTGTAGTTGAATATGTGTAATTTTTGTTTCCTGCTTTTTTATTTTGCTTATCATTTTGCTATGTCACGAAAAACTCTTCCTGAACATTTTCAGTGGCTGTCATCACAGTCTGTCATCTGGCTGTGTTGAACCATTTGCCCGTATTTGGACATCTACATGATTCCTGATAAATATACTTTCCAAGGCCCCAAACAGTTCCCCAGAGCCTCGGCACAGCGCCTTCCCTTGGCCTTTGGCGCCTGTCCCCAGAGAGATACGGCCAGCCAAACAAGATGATAAATAGAACGATTAGCACACTGTTCCCTGAGCTGGGCCTTGAGGTCAGCCCATGAAACAAAACTCTGAAAGGAGAGAAAAGACTGGCTGGGCCCTGGAAACGAAGGGACTGATGGGCAGCTCACAGGGGAGACACCACACAGCCTGGGGAAACATGAGGCATGTGTGTTATTTTTTTAGGGATCAAGTTCCCAATGTTGGAATATCTACCAAGCACAGCACTTTCCTACTCTCTTTGACTCCCAGGGAAATGTGTCTGTTCATACATACCACGGATGGAGCAGATGTGCCCAATTTCCCTCTGTCTTGGGGAGAAAGAATTGTTACTACTTACAAAGAAGATTAAGGCTCCAGCCCAGAAATTTGCAGGACTAGGGAGGATGTCAGGAGGGAATGTCAGCCAGTCCAGCCTCCTCTTCCAGGAGGACAAAAGACATTCCAAAGACATTCCAAAGAATGACACCAAGTGCACCCAACACAGGTCATGGGGCAAAGTAATTTCCCCTTTCCGTGAAAAATAGAAAAAGAGCATTTTGACCAGGCATGGTGATGCACACCTGTAGTTTCAGCTACTCCAGAGGCTGAGGCAGGAGGATCACGAGTTCAAGGCCAGCCTGGGCAACATAGCAAGAGCCTGAGTCTAAAAACAAAAACAAAAGGAAGAAAGAAAAGAAAAGATAATAAAAAGTGTCTTACATCCAGCAACTGATATGTGATCACTTAGGTGCTGTCTCAGGACACTGTACAATATGCGCCAGTTCACTAGGCACAATAATCACAAAACCAAAGACTCATATCTGCAGCGAGCATGTGGGCCTCCCCGCACATCATCTCATTTGCTCTTCTCTCAGCCTGGTAATGTAGACAGGCTTTAATCTGCTTAGCAGATGAAGAAACCGAGGCTTCAGGAGGTCACCCAAAGGCTTGGGGTGTAGCTCAGGTGGGAGAGCGTTTGCCTAGTATGTGTGAGGCCCTGGGTTCCAACCCCAGTACTGTCTTCTCCATACACAAAAAATAGGTCACCCAGCTGGTGGCCTTGAACTATTTCTTTTGACCTCAAGTTGCAACGAATTGTGAGTATTAATAGGAAAAGAATCTGTGCCTCGAGCCTTCCCGGTGGACCTCCACCAGGATGGGAAATGCATGTGTTCATTCAGCATTTATGAAACTCCCACTGTGTGACCAATTCCAGGACAGGTGCTGCTCTGTCCTGGGGGCTGCACCAGCCAACAGCTTTCCTATCACTATGCTGTACCCTGAAACTGGCTGCACTCTGAGCCGGGGCCTGGCCTGACCTCTGCACTGTCCCCCTACCCCAAGACATTCCTGGCCATTCTCTGGCGATTCCTTCACCTGCCCTGCAGAATCCTGGTGCCCTGTTTTTCCTTCCCCTCCTGTCTCCCTCCCTGCAGACCTCAGAGACACACTCACCTAGCTTCCTCCCCTCTTCAAAGCGGCCACCACCTCTCTTCCTTGAGACTTTTTTCCCAAGCCTGGCTGTGGTCTCTCCAGCTTGCCCAGAACACGAGAGCCAATCACACAAGGGTTTTTATTGATCTTCTCAAACAGAAATGAACAGGGGGAAAGAAAACTGACGAAATGATAGCCATCCTAGAGCTGCACTGTCCCAAATGGCAACCACTGGCCACATGTCACTACGGAGCCTTGAAATGTGACTAGTATGTGAACTTCACACGGGATGCCAAAGACTCAGCAGGAAAAATCTTATTACTAAGTTTATATTGATTATATGTTGAAACGGTAATATTTTGAGTGGGTTCAACACCCTATTATTAAAATTAATTTCACCTGTTTCGTTTTACTTTTGTAATGTGGCTGCTGGAACATTTCAAGTTACATATGTAACTCAACTTTTATGTCCTTTGGACAGTGCTGGTTTACAATACACTGTTCAGAATCATGGTACCTGGCAGGTAGTTTGCTTAGATGGTTCGGATTTTCAGTTCTCTATTAATTCTTTATCCTAGCTTATCTAAGATAAGAAATAAGATTTTGTCTAGGATAACTCTTCTATCATTTTTATGTAATGAAGGCCAGGATTTCCTTTAATTACCTTTAATTTTTAATTGAGATATAATTCACA
Organism: Hystrix cristata; assembly: GCA_004026905.1. Lineage (NCBI taxonomy): Eukaryota > Metazoa > Chordata > Mammalia > Rodentia > Hystricidae > Hystrix > Hystrix cristata. The sequence continues at coordinate 39,834 of PVJO010000448.1, forward strand.
TACCATAAGATTTTATCCTTTTAAAATCCACAACTCAGTGGTTTGTTACTTATTTATTTATTTTGGTTTTTTGAGAAAGGGTCTATGTAATTCAGGCTGGCCTTGAACTTACTCTGTAGCCAAGGCTGGCCTCGAACTCACAGCAATCCTCCTGCCTCAGTCTCCTAAGCACTGGGATTATAGGTGTGCGCCACCATGCCTGGCTACAGTGGGATTTTTTTAGTGTATTTACAAAGTTGTGCAATCAACACCACTATCTAATTCCAGAATATTTTCAGTACTGGGGATTGAACCCAAGGCCTTGATGTGCTAGGCAAGTGTCCTACCTCTGAGCTACATCTCCAGACAGAATATTTTCATTACTCCCAAAAGAAATTATCTATCAGTAGTCATTTATTTCCCCTCCTTCCAGTCCCATTCTGAACATTTCATGTAATTGAGATCATACAGTATGTAGTCTTTTGAGTCTGGTTTCTTTAAATTATCATATTTTCGAGGTTCATGCATGATGTAGCGTGGTATTTCATTCTTTTGTATGGGTGAATGTTTTTCTATTATGGGTATACCACATTGTGTTTATTCATTCACCAGGTAATAGATTTGCTTCTCTATTCATCGGTCGGGTGGTTTTCACTTTGGGGCTGTTATGAATAATGCTGCTGCTCATATTTGTGTGTAAGTTTTTGTGTGGACATATATTTTCAGTTTCCTTGAGTATGGAATTGTTGGGGCCTATGGTTGCTATTTTTAACTTGTTTTTTATTAGTACATGTTTGCTGAATGTAATGATTCCATTTATCTTGATGAGTAGGTACATATATATATAACATACCTTAATCTTTTTCTTCCTCTTTCTCTCCCCTCCTCCTGTCTTTCTGCATCCCTAGAGCCTTTTCTCCCTCCCATCTGCAAAAGTAGGTTTAACTTTTTGAGGACATGCCAAACTGTTTCCCAAAGAGGCTGCATCATCTGTATTGTTGCCAGCAATGTATGAGAGTTCCAGTTTCTCCAGATCCTTATGAACACTTATTGTTCTCTGAATTTTTAAATTATAGGCACACTGTGATTTTGCCAGTCTCAAAGGACATGGGTTTTATTTTATTAAGTGATTCGGCAATTTCCTTGCCTCTCTTAGCTAAGTCCCTCTCCTCTTCCTGAAGACACACTTTTCAGGGTCACCTTACTCACTCTTGCGGTCATCATTGCTACTTATACTCCAGTGACTCCCACACCTGTACCCCAAGCCCGGATTTCTTTCCTGAGCCTCAGGTCCCTATGAATGCCAAGTTAGGTGTTTACGCCTTGTCATGGACCAAACAACCCATCATTTCAATTTCCATACTCACGTCTCCCTCCATATGCCCTCTTACAGTCATGAGCATCTCTATCTATCCAGCCAACCAAACTGGAAAGCTTGGAGGCATCTGCCCCTCCTCCTTCGTTCCCCACTTCCCTGGATCTTGTCAGTTGTACCCCAGAAGTGCTAATGGTATGTGTCTTCCTCTCAGTTCATTGCTTGACCTTGGACCAGGGTCTCATAATTTCCTTCCTGGATTTTTGCAGAACCAGCCTCCTACTGGTCTCTTTCCCTCCAGTTTCTCCCAGGCTTAACTCTATTCTCCATATACCTGCCAGAGCTGTCTTTCTGCAACTCAAATCTGATTGATACTTTTCTTTTGAAAATCTGCTTCTCCGCTGCCCAGTGAGTCAAGCCCACACTATTAACATGATGTGTAGAGTCTGCTGTGATTTGTTTGTGGTGTACAGTTCTAGTCTCATCTCCCACCACCACCTCCTCTGCCCTCTCTACTTATAAAGAACTTCTCCACAATCTCTGGACTGTGCTATGCTCCAATATATCACCTGCTTTTGCTTGTTTGTTCCCTCTGCTGAGAAAGTCCTTCTCTTGTCTCCTATACCCAGAGGACCTCCTCTGAGTGAGGCTACCTCCAAAACTTTACCCCCAGGTCCCCACAGCCTCTGTGTATTCACTGGGTTCTGCAAGGCGTAGAGGTCACTTGGCACCCTTGATTTAATGGCCTGGCAGCCTCGTGTGCTGCCTGTCTTCCTCCTTGAGCTGGAGTTTCTTTCTCCCACCCCAGTGAAATGACCAGATCCTCCTCCCAGAACTTGAAGGCTTGGCTTAATGCTTCGCTGTTCCCCTAGCTCTGGATCCACCAGGATGTCTCAGAAGGAAAGACCCCAGCCTCTTCTCTCAGCTAGAGAGTGGAATTCTCATCTCAGGCTGTGGCATAAGAACAGTGTCGGCTGCTGGAAGGGAATGCACATGAGTGTTGTAACTTTCCTGTACCATGAAAAGTAGGAATGTTCCAGACCTGCAGCCTTGGACATGGTAGCTCAAGGCTTATCGTCTTTCTGGGTTAAAATCCCCAGGGAAAGTCAGTACCGAGCAGAGGCAGCATTGAAGCCAGCTACCATGTTCCTTTTTCTGTCCGTAGTCCTGGGCCCTCTGAGGACTTCAGGAAGACTCTGGAGGAGGCTTTCACAGGGCTTTAGGGGCCAGGATGACAAAGACTGGAAGGTGGTGCAGCCAGGTGTTGATCAGAGGCTTCTGGAGTTCTGGGGGGACAGTGAACTCTAGGTGAACTTTTATACAGCAGAACCAGGATCCAGAAAGTTCTGGTCAGGTGGACCAATGGGCCCAGTGTAGCAGTTGAGCTTTTCTGGCCTGGAGAAGAGCAGCCTCAGGATGAGTATGTGCAGAACACTCATCTAGAACATATAGTTGTTTATATGGCTCCGGGACACAATCAGGGCCAGAAGACTTTCTGAGATAGAGCCAGTTTAAAAAGGAGGCGGGAGTTGGGGATTTAGCTCAGTGGTAGAGTGCTTGCCTAGCAAGCGCAAGGTCCTGAGTTCGATCCCCAGCACCAAAAAAAAAAAAAAAAAAAGGAGGAGGTAGCTTGACTTCTTCGGGAAGGCCTGAGCTCCCTGTCACTGGAAACATTCAAGTGCAGACTACTTGGTGGGACCTTGTAGGTAGCACTGAAATATTTACGTTTCCCTCCAGCAAATATTTATTCAGTGCAAAGCTCTCTGCCAGGCAAAGAGATAAGGACAGAAATAAAAGACCATAACTTAGTATGGTGGTACAAGGCCTGTAATCCCAGCACTCTGGAGACTGAGGCAGGAGGATCACCGCAAGTTCAAGGCCAGCCTGCGCTACACAGTGAGTTCAAAGCCAGCCCGAACTACATAGTAACACCCTGTCTCAAAATAAATACATAAATAAATAACCAGTCCATGTCCTCAAGTGGCTCACTGTCTAATTCAGGGACACACGAGCAGACAGTGATCAGCACAGAGACAGTCACGACCTTGACCTGCTGCAGAGGCACAGAGCCGGGCCACCTCACCCAGGGCCCGGGAGAGGAACATGCCCTTGTGCTGAGTGTGACTATACCATCAAGAGCAATTGCCCTTATTAATTGTTCAGAAAATGGCATTAGAGCTAATTTTTGTTTTGTTTTAATTTTTTTGAGATAGGGTCTTGCTATCTAGTCCAGGCTGGCAGCACCATTCCAGGCTCATAGCTATCTTTCTTTAAAAATTTTTGTGTTACCCAAAAACAAAAAACAAAAAACAAAAAAAAACAAAACAAAAAAAAAATTTTTGTGTTACCAAGATACATCATGTACAGGTACAAAATAACCATGTTGATTATGATCATTATGTATACAGTGTACCAATTCATACTCTTCGTAAAAATAAAAATTAAAAAAAATTTTTTTGTGTTGGGGTTGGGGCCCTTACTCAGTGGTAGAGCACTTGCCTATCATGCATTAAACCCTAGGTTCCCTCCCCAACGCTGAAAAAAGAAGTAAATAAAGCACGCCCTCCCCCCGCCCCCCAAAAACGCAAGATAGTCAGGCATGGTGGTGCATGCTTGTAGTCCTAGCTATTCAGGAGGTTGAGGTAGGAAGGTCACGATTTTGAGGCCAGCCTGGGCCAATTTGGTGAGACCTTGTCTCAGTAAAATAAAAAGGGGCAGGGACGTAGCTTATTGGTAGAGTGAAGGCCTAGCATGCATTCATCCCTAGTTTGATCACCCAGCACTGCCAAAAGAAAGTTTCTGTCTTTTAGAAATATACACCAAAATATGTATGCATGAAGTTCTATACCTGGAATTTGCTTCAAAATCCTCTAAGGATGGGAGTGAAACCAGACTGGCCATTTGTTAACCATTATCAAAGCTGGGCAATGGGTGCCTTGGGGTTCATTACACTGTCCTCTCTGGTTGTGGGCACATTTGGAATTTCCCATAACTGTAAGTGAAAAAGGAGGAGGAGAAAGGAAAAAAAGGGTAGGAAGAGTTAGCTGGGTGCAGAAAGCGGGAGGACATTCTAGAGGGCAGGCGCCACACATATGCAAGCAGCCAGGCCAAAGAGAGCCCAGTGCTCGCAGTGACCAGAATCAGAGGTGGAAGGACAGGGGACACTGAACATGTGCAGGCCACATCATGAAGGACCTAGTGTTCCACAGCTGGGCTTCATCCTAAAAGCATGGGTCCTGTTGGTCAGACTTTTAGAGTGATCTTTCTGGTGACTGTAAGTAGATGGCTCAAACAGAAGCAAGACAGGAGGCAGGGAGGCCAGGTGGGAGGTGAGAGATGGTGGCCCC
>PVJO010000448.1:44574-241596 GCA_004026905.1 Hystrix cristata
CAAAATGGAGAAGGCTATAAGATGCATATCTGCTTTCCCACCCCCCACCCCCACCCCCATGCCAAGCCTCCCACCACATCCTCTGCTCCTGTTTTACTGTTAGGTTTAGGACTGGCTACAGAATTTGCAGAACCCAATGAAAAATGAAAATGTGGGGCCCTGGGACCCTTTAAGAATTAAGACTTTTGCCAAGCATAATGACTCATAACTGTAATCCTATCACTTGGGAGGTCGAGGCAGGAGGATCACAAGTTCAAGTCCAGCCCGAACTATGTAGCAAGATTTTGTCTCAGAAAAAGAGAGAGAAGAAAAAGGAGGAGGAAGAGGAAGAGAAAGAGGTGGAAAAAAAAAAAAAAGAATTAATACTTTTAACATGCCAACAGCAAAACATTAAACCAAGCACAGAGCCCTTCTGACCGTGGCGCTCCATGGGTCTGCAGAGGTCAAATGCCCGTGAGGCTGGTCCCCATTAGGCCATTACAGGCTTTTCCATTTAGAACAGGCAGGAGGGTGGCTGGATGAGAGCCAGGGCTCCTGCTCACAGCTCCAGGCAGCAAGAGGACAGCATGTCCCTCCTGCCACCCCCCACAGGACCCAAGTGGGACCCATATTTTCCAAACCTGCTTGGGTTTTCATCTATACTGGGATACAATGAAGCAACAGAAAGCACAGGCTTCTTGGTTGCAGAGTGCTGAAGTGACTTGTTTGTCTCTCCAAGGAGATTTCCTAGTTTTTCCAAAAATGGGGTTTGCTACAAGCTTCCCAGCATGAGTCACCAGACCAGTTGGGAAAACATTTAGGGCTGCAGAGAGCAGCGGAGCTGACCCTTCATCGGCAGGAAGGGCTGCCATAGGACCTTGGGGCTCTGGAGACGAGGATCCCTTATGACCCCAGGCAGAAAGCAGAGTGCTGCTGCTGTGGATAAGGCAGTACCCCACCAGAACCAGTCTTCCTCCCCCGCAGAAGCGTGGGGGTCCCCTGGTAGGAGGAGTGAGGGCCCAGCAATTGGGATTGCAATCCCAATCATTCCCTACCTTCTTTTCAGTGCCCCTCAGTGCCCCTCGCAGACCTGTACCTGGAGCTCAGGTTACCTACCTGCACTCAGCATCCCTGGTGCTAGAAATTCTACCCTTCAAAAAGCAGCCTAGGATCTCATCCCCTGTGACTGCATGGGAACAGATTGGGTGCAAGCACCCTGCCACCCAAGTTTGCTCATCACTCATTGTCTTGTCTTCCTGGAAACAGCCTCTGCTCCTGCCGCTTACAAGTGCAGGGCAAGCACAAAGGTGGGGGCGTCGCTCCCCCGTGAAGCCAGAGGAAAGGCTCTCTTCTCCCAGGTTCCCAAACCACTGACCTTTTCTTGGCTACTGTTGCACCCCTCACCCACGGAGATCACCCTGGGAGGTAGAAATGGGCTGTTCTGTTTACACTGGAGGTGGGAGGCAGTGCCTGAGAGGCTCTGGGCCTTTCTACTCACACTAATATTTATTACCCAGGCTGACTTTGGAAATGCCGACTAGAACCAGGCCAGGCCAGGCTGCTGCACAATGTAGCAAGGAAGGGGCTGAGCAGCATGAAAGGAAATCATCACTGATCTCTGTTCTTGCCCATCTCTTCCATCCCTTTTTCACTATTGGCCTAAAGGAGCTTGCTTTGTTTTTGTTTGTTTAAAATAGGATCTCATTATGTAGCTTGTGCTGCTTTTGAACTCACTGTGTAGCTTAGGCTGGTCTTGAACTCATGATTCTCCTGCCATCCCTAGTGCTAAGATTATATGCATGTGCCACCATGCCTGGCTATCCTACTTTTTAAAATTGTTTTCTTTATTTAATTGTTTTTCATTGCTAGGGATTGAACCCAGAGCCTCATGCATGCTAGGCAAGCATTCAACCACTAAGCTACACCTCCAGCCCTGATTTTGCTTTTTCATTTTGCTTTTTTTTGCTATGAAGCCAAATTAAAGACAGTTTTCTTTCTTTTTAAAATAAAACAACTTTTGTTTTTTTCTAATCATAAAAGTAATTCAGACAGGGCTGAATTGAAAAGAAAAAGTTAAATTGCTACCTTGCATTGTACCCCAAAGAAAAGCTAGAATGACAGGTCTAAGCTGAACCCTCTCCGGATACAGGCTGGAGCTCACCTGGAAGAAAGGAGGGACCAACTTTCCAGGCAGGGACAACAGCCCTGCAAAGACGGAGGCCAGCTGCCTGCGGGCACCAGGAGTCAGGTGCGGCTGAGCAGTGCGGGATGCAGGCTGAGGGCCCTGAGAGAGGTCCGTCAGCAGCCAGCTCAGGAGGGACTTCTAGTCTGCACATTGTCCTCAGGGTGCTGGGGCATCACTGAAAGGCTGTAGGTGAAGAAGTGATGGAGGGGTAGGCACCTTAGAAAGGCCCCTGAGGCTGGAGGGTGGAGATGGTGCTGGAGAGACAGAGTTGGGGACAGGCCGGTTGTCATAACCTCATAAGAGACGGAGAGGCCTGCACCAAGGTTACATAGCAGAATGGAGAGGGACTGGCATGAGAGACGTCAAGGCTGTCATATCACCGGCATGCAGGAGACGGCAGAGAGAGAAGGGAATACGAAGATCCGTTAGGAAGTAGGCTGTTGTCCCAGGAAGATTCAAACCAATGCTGTACAGAACCAGGAGAGAAAAGACACGTTGGGCCAGTAAAGACAGGTAACTTTTGCTGCAAGCTTTCTGTGTTTTTGGCACTGTTGCAAATGCTTTGCCGGTTGCACCTCATGGAAACCTCTCAAAGTCCTGTGAAGGACTATGGTCCCCATTTTACAGATGAGGGAGGGTAACCTACCTCCCTGAGTTGTCATAAGAGGGAAGAGTGGAACCCGGCATTCTGGCTCTAAAGGTAGTACTCAGATTGATGCCACTCAGGAGGGTGCAGGGCATCGAGGTCTGCAAAAACTGGATGGCATGGCACCATGAGGTTGGTGGGCTGGTCTTCCCAGATGGCCCAGAAGCCTGGGAGGAGGGCAGCTGAGGCGTAGAATTGTGGGATGCCAGGTTAGGACTTTGCTGGGCACTTGTGGCTGGGGTTGGGCAATGGCAAGGTAGTGACTAATAGGCTGGACTGGACAGGGCATGAAACAGTCAAGGCAGGCAGCGGAGAGAAGTCAGACACTGGGCCTTATTCCAGCAGTTCCACTTATGGTATATACCTAAAGGAGTTGAAAACAAAGGCTTGGATGTCTGGACATGATTTTCACAGCAGTATTATTCACAGTAGCCAAAACCAACCTAAGGGTCCATCCGTGAATGAATGGATCAACAAATACGGTATACACATGCAATGGAATATTAGTCTGCCTTAAAAGGGCAGGAAATTCTGAATTTAAATGTTTGAAATGTCCCCACTTCCTAGGTGGCATCCTCTATTCAGCAGAACATAAGTCTGACTTGCCCACATGTCTTTCCAGCAACAAAAGGGTTGGTGGTGATGGATGAGAACTGGGGATTAGGAAGGCTTAAGCCTTGTCTAGAAAGATCACATTTAGAGTAGTGGCCCAGAGAAAAGCCACTAAAGAAAGTTGTTGATGGAGGACAGTGCTGATGGTTAACTTCTTAGCCTGAAGCTAACAAGTCTCTCTGGGTTGGTAGAACAAACTTGACCTCTTCCCAGCTGCTCAATTCTTAGGGATCAAGTGGTAAAGATGGAGAATGAAATGGCTGCCTGTCCCCTGCCACACCCCCAGCTTCCCACCTCTGGCCCAGCAGGGCAGGACCTCTCCTTGTTTACTGCATTCCTTTAAGGAATGTCAGGGGTGGGCAGGCACTGGGGAGCCAGCCTGTCTTGCCTAGCTGCCTCTCACTCCCACCTCCCTCCCTGATACACACTCCGGATGTCCTCAGGGTTACAGGCCCAGCAGGCAGCTGCAGACCCCAGAGTGCTTCTTGTGTGGGCTCCAGGGAGCTTGCCATATACATGGGTGCACCCTACAGTCAAAGCCTGGCATTGGCCCAGCTCCGGGAGAGAAGGGGACCAGAGTCTGGACAGCCACCGGCAGAGGGCACAGACTGCACAGAGGTGCCTGGGCCCTGTGTGGACATCTCCGGCTTGGCCTCCTCTGGAGTGGGTGTGAGTAGCTTAGTAATGCCCTGCAGTCAGTCCTGCTGGTGGCAGAGCAACTTGTCAAGGGTGACTTGTCAGAGATGGGTTGGAGTCGCATGGACACATTCCCCTAGTAGTCCTGGCCCCACACCAAATGCCCACCTGCCCCCGTCCCTCGCTCAGTCTGCCCTGGCCTTGGTACATCTGCGCCAGCTCGCGCCCCAGCTCGCTCCCCAGCCCTGCTCACCAAGTAAGTCCCCATGGCCTACAGGGCACTAGGGTGAGTTGGCTCTGGAGGCAGGTAAGAAATCTGGACCAGGCTGAGAAAGCTGAAGTTTCAAATCTTTGGCCACACTGGACACTGAGTCCACTGGCATTTCATAGTTTTTATTCATCTTTCACTTACTTGTTTTCAGTTTCTTACTCTATAAACACTCTTGATCTTCATCATTCAAAACTGGTATTTGGCTTCATTTGGTGGCCATCATTCATTCACTCAACAGCTCTCAAGCGTCTGCTGTGCGCCAGGCATTCTGCTGTGAGCTAGAGGACCAGCACCCACTTCGTGCACCTCATCTAGCAGGGTACAGACAAAGAGACAAGAGCAAGGGGGTCAAGATGAGGTCGGCAGGGAAGGATGGGAGCTGTGGGGGATCGTGGGGAAAGGCTGGGGGTCGGGGGTGACTTCCCAAAGCAGAATCCTGGACGGCAGGGATTCCTCCTCCTTTACATACTGTCTGAGTACCCACTCGTCAAACTCCGGCTCCTCTTTTGGGGACCAGCCCAGACGTCCCTGCCTGTGTGGAACCCGCCTGCACCCCTTCCAGAAGGGGCTTCGTGCCTCTGTGTTCCGTGTGTCTTGCCACCCTGGAAGGTCTTTCTCAGGCTTAGTGTTTGCTTCCGTCATCAACTGTGTGTATCTCCTGCTGTCCTGCCAGGCCTCCTCCTCAGGCTAAATCTGAACCCCAAGTTTCCGTAGTTGGCACCATCCACATAGCCTTGGGGTTTCCTCTTCCAAGTCTTATTTCCCCACCTCCATTTACTTCATTTTTGGCCCCAAGGTTACAGACATGGGTCCTTTTAATTTAAGAGTCTCAGTGTCCTGTAATCTCAGCATTCAGGAGGCTGAGGCAGGAGGATTGGGTTTTCAAGACTAGCTCAGACTACATAGAGAGTTCAAAGCCAGCCTAGACCACACAGAAAACCTGTCTTAAAAACAAAAACAAAGAAGTCTCATTGCTACATAGTAGGAAAACTGACACAGGGAAGTGACAGACCGAGGCAGCATACAGTGGAGGTGTGGCCACAGGCTGACTCCTGATGGGGTGAACATTAGAAACCCAATGGGCTTCTCATCATAGTTCCGTTCTCTTGAGACTGCCTTGTCTGCCACCCTCTCCTCCCAGCCTGACCGTGCAGTCTAAGGGAATACTGGGTGTCCCTCCCAGAGCCTCTGCGGGTGACTTTCAGCTCACCAGCTCTCTGCAGATTTGTGACCTGGATAGACGTCCCTGTGTCCCCAGATAAGCCCACTGCCTGGCACCAAATTCTCAGTAAGCACATATGTGTGCGCGAACAGCCAGACCCCAGACAGCGCTGCCCTGGTGTGTGCGTGTCCCCTGCAGGGAGCTCTGGGCGAGGCATGGCCTTTGTCCCCTAGTGCATCACAGTGACAGCAGACAGGACAGCACAGAATTTAAGACTAATATGCTAGAACCCAGCCGATGTGCACTTCAACTCCCTTCCCCCACTGACTGTGAAGTAATTTGTTAAGAAGGACATTATCGGGGACTAGGATCATAGCTTGGTGGTAGAACTTGCTTAACCTGTGTGAGGGTTAGGATTCATTCCCAGCACCACACACACACCTCCCTGGGAAAGCTCCTTCCCCTTGCTACTTCTTTTTTTGTTTTCTCTTCTTTTTTCTTTTTTTTTGGGGGGGGTTGCTGGGGCTCAGACTCAGGGCCTTGCACTTGTTAGGTAAGTGCTCTACCACTGAGCTAAATCCCCAACCTTTCTTCTTTCTTTGTTATCTTTTTCTTTTTCCTTTTCTCTCCCTCTCAACCCAACCCAATATTGGGGATTAACCCAGGGTAACACTTTTATTTTGAGATAGGGTCTTGCTAATTCACTAAGTTGCCCGGGCTAGGCTTGAACTTGTGATCCTCCTGCCTCAGCCTCCCGGAAAGCTAGGATTACAGGGCTGTAGCACCACAACTGGCCCCTAGCTGCTTCTGGTTGAGACTAGAACCATACCTCGCTCTGCCCACTTTGGGGGACAGTGTTAAGTAGTAAATTACACAGATGACTTAGGAAAAGCACTTAGCACAGTGTCTTGCACCTTGTAAACACTAAATGGTTGTGCATATTGTATTAACGTTCTTATTTAAGTGTGGGGTGACTGGGGATGAAAAGCTGTCTTGGGTTGGGGATTTAGTTCAAGTGGTAGAGCACTAGCCTAGCAAGTGCAAGACCCTGAGTTTGATCCCCAGCACCACCCCCCACCAAAAAAAGAAAAGGAAAGCTGCCTCTGGATGAGGCATGCAGGTGAAAGTTACTTAGCATGTGGTTCCGCTCCTGCAAGATGGAATAACACAGTTGGATGCTTTCCTATCTGCTGGTTGCATGTCTGCAGGTTCAAGGATGTGGGGAAGAATATATTTGGGGGGGAAACAATAACAACAATACAACAATAAAAATAATACAGATTTTAAAATACAGCATGACAACTAGTTACATGCATTTATGTTGTATTAGGTATGGTGAGTACCCTAGAGGTGATCTAAAGGGCACAAGATGATGCATGTAGGTTCTGAGCAAATACTGTGTAGGTTCCGCATCCACAGAAGGGAGGTCCTGGAGACTGAGGAACACTATATGAAGGTTGAAAGTTCACACTCCAAAGGGTGAGAACTGAAACTTGAATCCTTGCTTCAGTCTCATAATAGCTGTGTGGTCTTGGGCTTGACTTCCTTCTCCAAAATGGAGATAAAATTTCCTGCTCTTTGATGAGGACCACAGGACTTGGTAACCAAATGTGACATACGGAGCTGCAGGTCAGCAAGCAAGTACCAAGGTGAAGGGACAGGAAGCTGTTGGGAGTCCTGTGGCTGAGGATTTGGGCAAAAGAGTCAAACCCGGGTCTTGGAACTTGACTTGGGCGCACTGGCAGCCAGGGGAGAGGGACCATGCACTTTACAAACAGGGCTCAAAGCTATGACGTGGGCTTGTCCAGCATTAGGGCTTCTCTGGCATCTTCACAGGGTGGAAGGGGCAGACTGAGTTATTCCCAGACTTGAGGCCTGACCATGCGTGGACATTCTGCCCAAGAGCAGACACACTTGCTCGCCATCCTTGGGATGCCAGAGAGAGGGCTGTGGATGGGGATGAGGCCGCAGGGCCTCTGAGGTGTCTGCAGGGGCCCAGCTTTTCTTAGCTGTGTGACTACATGGGCGTTGGCCTTCCAGCTCCAAGCTCACCAGGTGTACTCATTCCCCTCAGGGGGGCAGCTACATGCCCCCTCCACAGCCTTGAGCATGTGGGAGACTGTGCCCAAATGGCCTGAACGCTTTTAGGGCAGTGGTGGTGAACCTATGGCACACGTGCCACAGCGGGCACACAGAACCCTCTCTGTCGCCATGACAGCCAAGTCGCCTAGCAGCCGACTATCAGATAGCAGTTGTTTATTCTAAACTAAAACCTCAGAATTCAGGTTTAATTGTAGTGTTGGCACTTTGCGATAAATAAGTGGGTTTTGGGTTACAGTTTGGGCACTTGTCTCTGAAAGGTTTGCCATCACTCTTTTAGGGGATGAGAAAGACAGGCCTCCAACATTACTTGTCATCGTTTTGGGTTTGTATTGGTTTTGGTTTTGTTTGTTTGTTTTTGTGGAACTAGGGATGGAACTCAGGGCCTTTACACTGAGCTACTTGAATATCCCCAACCCTTTTAAATTTTTTTATTTTGAGACAAGGTGCTGGGATCACAGGAATGTACCACCATACCTGGTTCAGAAAATACACTTTAAAATTTTGAAGGTATTAGGGTCTGTGGAGCTCTAGGATAAAGGTGGTGCCAGATAAATTTTGTTGCTATAATATTCCCAGATCTGTGGCTTGGTCATGTTGATCGAGTATAGATGAGCTCCCCAAGTGTCTATCCACAAAACTTCAGGTTGCGAGCAGGGTTGGCGGCAGCTTCTGCCCATCTCTGGGGTCACAGGGCCATCCTGGGGCCACATGGAGGTCTCCATGGGTGTGACACTCTCCATTCCTGACAGTCTCCACGTGGATTTCCAGGGGCTGGTGTGCTTGGCCATCCTCGCCAGCAAGCATCCACGGAGCGCTCTGGCATGCAAGCCCCTGCCACATCTTACATGCCTGCTTTGGTCAGGGCTGGAAGCTCTGGAGGCACAGAATGGCCAGGAGTCTCAGAAAGCACCGAGAGCAGGAAGTTCTGCAGTGCCCACATCATACAACAAAGCCTTGGACCATAATGAGGAGTTCTACTTTGAGGCCCTGTTCTTGTTGGGTTCGTTGTACTCTGGTTATGAGCAGGAGCTGGGTGTGTGGGAGTCTTTGTGTACAAGCCCTTGAACATTCCAAAAAGTAAGTTTCCAGAGATGTTAACCACAGGGAAGTGAGGTTACAGTCTCACTGCATCCTCATTTCCTCTTTCCTCGCCACCTCTCCAGCCCCCTCCCGGGAGTCTCAGTTTTCCCATGGGCCCCTTACAGCTGGGAGGGCTGAATGACAGCTTCCCAAGGTTCTGATCCATCCTGCAGCGCAGGGCTCTGAAACAGGGGAGCTGCTGTGGGATGATCTGAGAAGGGTCAATGATGGGGTTGGGGGGAGGAGTCAAGGCCCTGTCCCGGAGTCCCCGCCAACCAGGTAAGGAACTGCTGCCTGGGAATGGCTGAGAAAGGGCCTGACGGCCTTCCTAGGGAGGCCACAGTATCTCTGAGGCCATCCATCCAGCCAAAGCAGTGACTTTGTCTGTCTGTACTAAGGGGCCACTTCCTCAGCACCCTCTGCTACATACATTTTGTCACTTGTCCGCTTGTCTGCTGGGCCTCTAAGTGGTGAGGACGAGACTGTCTTATGTAGCACTTTGTCTGTTCCAGTGAATGAAGTGTGGGCAGATGACTGAGCAAGGCCTCGAGCCAGACCCATGGTGGACCGGTTCTAGAGCCCAGGCACCTCTTTGCACCCCCAGCCCCGCACAGGGGCTCCCAGTAAGGGCTGCTTGTCTTTATTGATGGGAATGACATGCATGCTGTGCCTGCCTCTGTTTCCATAGGCTTGGGGCGGAGCTGGGATTTGTGTATAGGCCGGCTGTCTGCAGAGCCGGTGGGCTCCCCTGCCACCATGGGCAGAACTTTCCCCAAACAATTCCCAGTTTTCCTGACAGCACTGAAGGGGACCTGTGGTTTTAGGGGCAATGCCAGTTGTTAAAATATCTGCGATGCTGTCCATGAGCTGGCAAAGTGCCATGGGCCACCAAGGGACACAAGGCACTATGGTCCCTCTGGGGCTGCCAGCATTAGGAAAGCTGCTTGCCCCAAACAGTGGTGGCCCCTCTTGAAACTGCCTTCAGGACAATATATACTCTGTCTTCTTGGTGGAAATGGTAAAAGCATTCCATGTGGAATGAGGCAGAAGACTGGAGGGGTAAAGCCCTCTCCCTCCACCAGCCTTGGGCCCAGCTGCCTGCCCTGCCCGTCACCATGGCCCTGAAATGGAGCTGCTCTCCCAGGGGACCTGCGACCAGCTCCTCCCTGCCCTTCCTCGGACAGACAGATAACACTGGCAGCTGCAGTGCCCGAGACCAGGTCACCAGGTGGCAGGAGGGTGCGGGGCCAGGGCCTCTGGCCTCTGCCCTCTGCGAGGACCGCTTAAGAGAAATGCAGGGGAATGAGGTCTTGGGCTCTGAGACATGGTGTAGGAAGGGGCTACACACTGGGAGTAGGTGTAAGATATGCCACACATTTCCCTGGTTTTCCTGGAAACTATGGCCTCGACCCAGGAGAATCAAGAAGCAGGCCAGGGCGGCATCGTCTAATGAGCTCTGGATCCACATACTGCCGTGGTCGGTGACCTAGGGTCTCTAGGCCTGGGAAGAGGTCCCAGGCCCTGGTTGGGGGAAGAGGGGGACACAGCAAGAGTGGCACCTAACCAAGTGAATCCACGTCACTGCTGACTTGCTTTGGGGAAAGGACTCATGTGCCTGACTTCATGACAGTGCTGTCACTTGTGAGGGGTGTGACTGCCCTTCATGGCTCTGCCCCTCCTAGGATGTGGCTAGGAACGGCACTCCACAAGCCACAGCATCCTGCTCCTCCCCATCCCTGTGAGTGGTGCTCCTCTGGGTCTGTCTGCAGCTGCCTCCCTTGCCGCTGGCTGGGGCCATGCTGACCCTCGGTGGCGGGTGGCATCTCCTCCTCAGGTGCTTCATCACAGGAAGGATACAGTAACCTACAGTGGTGGCTGCTGAATCTGTGTACAGAGGCCTGCGCCCTCACCCTCAGGAAGCTCTCATTGTTAAGGGACTTCTGGACTGACAGTTCTCCTTTCCCCTTTTGGGCCTAGAGGTGGTGAGATGTCCTCTGTCATAGATGAGACGTCAGAGCAAGTGGGATCAGCAGGGAGAAGATGCTGTGTTCTGCCCACTGAACCGCCAGGCACTGGCGACTTGGATTCTAATTCACTTGACCTACCCAGAGCACCACCATGTGGCCATGGGCCTGGAGAAGGGGGGCAAGGAGCCACCTCCCACCTCTGAGTCCTACGCTAGGTCCTTCCATGTGTCATGGGCCACTGGAGGCTTTCTGAAGTCATTCTTTCTGGTTCCCTCCCTCCCTGCAGGACTCCTGGACCACCTGTGGGCTTCCCCTGACCCTTCGTTATATCCAATGGGGAAAAAGTATTTCTACCTAGGTCTGTCATCTGGAGGCCTAGGGACCTGCACTCTCCAGAAGTCCTTTACTGTATCTAACCTAAACCCCTTTTGCTATAAGTGACAAAAGGTCAAGACTCAGCACAGGAACATAGGCAAAAATAACCTACAGAGGTCACTGGGATGCACCACTGGTTCTAGAAACAAAAACGGTTGGCCTGGAAGCCCTCTTAGATAAGCATGAAGGCGGCAGCTCTGCTATGTGCCGAGGAGCCCTCTCGGTCCGCTCCACAGAAATCCCTGCCGGAGGACTCTGGGTTCCTTCTCCTTTTAAGGCAACATCTGAGCTCTCGGGCTCTCGAGCTGCAGCAAGCCCCAGCCCCACTCATTCCTGGCTATTTGGAGGAAACTGATGATTAATCAGCTCTCTCCCCACCCCCACCCGGCCTGTTTTTCATTATGTTCTTTTTAAAGGTTTGGCACACCTCCTGGAGAACAGACACTTGGCAGATCTCAGCCGACCCGGACCCCAGGGGAGGAGAAGGCCCCCACAGAGTGGTCCAGGATGAGGACAAAGAGGAGCGGTCAGGATGTGGGTGTCAGGGTAGAGAGAGGGTTAAATGTGGGAAACAAGTCCTGTCTGTGGAAGAGAGGAAGGTTCTGAAGGGGGCTGGCCAGGAGGGGGCTGGCCAGGAGGAGGCTAGTGCAGGCAGCAGGGCATGCAGACAGGGAGGACAGCGTCAGTCCCTGGGGGGAAGGTCAGGAACAGTTCCACTGACTTGGTGGCCGCTAGTGAGGCAAGCGAGCCTGAACCCCAGTTTGTCCTGAACCTGCTGGGTACAGTTGGTCCCCAGCCTCCCTCTAAGCGCAGTGGGAAATCCTGACTGGGCACTCTTGGCGAAGGGAAGGAGAGGGGAGGGAGGGTCTGCCCTGGGCCTGACCTCTGGAGCCTGGGCGGGCGGAGTCCACTCAGCACTCCCCTCCAAGCTCCACAGTGGACCGGATCGTCACAAAGCCACTCTGAGTTTGGGGGATGGGAATGGAGTGGGGATTGCCCAGTCAAACTGTGCAGACCATGGTAAAAAAAAAAAAATCAAAAAACAAAAAACCTTTTCCTCATTTACATTCTATTTACATGCCGTAATGTCACCACTGTCTCTGCTCCAGGCTGAACTGTGGGCCAAATCCAGTTCCCTGGAAGGCAGAGTGAGTGGAGGGCGCCCTGCCCGCTCCATCTCCACAGCCCCAGGGAGACCCCAGCACAGCCGGACCCTTGGGGCAGGAGGCAGCCAGGAGCATTCCACATTGTCGCCAGGCCTTGAGCCCTTGGCTGCCTATTGTGATTCTAGCAGAGGAGTCAAGGTCTGCTCCGCAGTGGCCTGTGTTTGGTCACAGGTACAAACTGGACCCATAGGACCAAACTTGCCCCCCAGTCCTTCAGGAAGGGCATGAGTGAGGAGGGGCCTCATGAGCCAGAAAGCGCCACAGAGTTCTGCTTTTCCTTCCTTCCTTCCCTTCTTCCCTCACCCATCGGACACCCCTCACCAACCCAGGGAGTGCTGGGCTACACCCCTAGCCCTTTTTATTACTTGATTTTGAGGCATTCTTTTTTTCTTTTCTTTTTTTTTTTTTTGGTGCCAGGCATCGAATTCAGGGCCTTGTGCCCTCTGTCAAGCGTTCTACCACTGAGCTAAATCCCCAGCCCTGGGCACTCTTAAAAGACAGAAATCATTCCAATATCCAGGCCATGGCCTCTTTCAGTTAAAACCCTTTAGGGAAGGACTTAGCAGCATCCCTTGGAATCCCGAGTGCTCTGGGTCCTCCTTCCCCTTTGGATGGTTAAACCTCAGGTCTCATCGCGGGCCAGCTCTGCTCCTGGGGTGGGGAGGGAAGCAAGTCCTCTTGAAATAGCTCGGTCTTGATGTGACTCTGTGGAGGAAGAAACAGAGCCACACAGAGGTGCCGGGTGGCCTGTGCTGTGACCAAGACTCAAGTGTCTGTTGTGCTCGGTGGACTCGGTCTCACCCCTCCCTGGACAATGCCGTGGTGTGTTGTGTGATCCAAGTCCAGCCACAGAATCCTCTGCCCCAAATGTGGAGAGCACTCCCGAGAGCAGCGGACCCGGCAGATTCCAGGGTTCTCCACACAGACAGAGGGTTGGTCCTCGGCAAAACTTTTACTAAAAAGTAAAAACCAGGGCCGGTGGTGTAGCTCCATGATGGAGCACTTGCCTAGCGTGCACAAAGGCCTGGGTCTGAGCTCCAGCACACACACACACAAAGACAACGCCGTAAACTTTTCAAGAGAGACACATGTTTAACGTGTTCATTCTACCTACTTCTTTATAATTAGCTCCTTCTTTAGCATCGCTATCTTGATCCTATGAATTTTTTTCTCTAAAAATCTATTGGCTTACAAAATTCCAGCATCTGGGACCCCCCCTGACCCCCGCCCTGGCAGCAGGGCTAGGGTGAGGGGGTGAGGGGGTGAGGCACCCGCCTTGAGCTTAGAATGTGGGGGAGGGGATCAGTGGGCAACTGACATTTTAACATACATATATATTTTCTTCCAGTACTAGGGATTAGACCTAGGGCCTTCGCATTGAGCGACATCTGCAGTCCTTTTATTTTGAGACAGGATTTCGCTAAGTTGCTAAATTGCCCAGGCTAGCCTTGAACTTGTGATCACGCTGGCTTAGCCTCCCTGAGCGCTGGGATTACAAGCATGAGCCGCCATTAGTGTACATTTTTAGAAATACAGTTTCATTTAAAAAATCCATAATGACTAAAAATTCAGCACTAGGTGGTGGTGTACGCCTGTAATTCCAGCATCCTGGGAGGCTGAAGCAGGAGGATGGTACACTCAAGGCTAGCCTGAGCAACTTAACTACTTACTTAGCAAGACCTGTCTCAAAAAAAAAAAAAAAAAAGTCTGAGGACATAGCTCAGTGCAAAGGTGCTGGGCTCAATCCCCAGGACCCTCCACCCCCATTTAACACTTTAAGACAGGATCAGAGTTAGTGAGTTTCCTTTTGCCTCAGCTTCCAATATTGCAGGCATTGCTGAAAGTAGCCCCTCTAAAATCACAGGACAAGAAAGGACAACTGTGGGTCTGAGAATGCTCTGGGAAGGGAACTGGGCTTCCTGCAAGCCTCCGCATCCTCCATAGGCTCTCATTTTGCCATCCCACTGCCCCAAGGCCCTTCGTGAGTCCAAAGTCAGCCTGTTCTCTGCAGCGGGAGCCCAGTTCCCCTTCTGCCATCCTCCCTCCCAACATCAGCTGTCCTCCCAGGGCTCCAGGGCAGTTATAGAAGTGCTCCCCAGCTCCTCTTGCACCTGTCCCTCTCCTCCAGAAGCCAGCTCTTCATGTTTATTTCTTCTTTTCTGAATTCTTAGGAAGGCAAGCAAGTGGAGACCCAGGCAGATGCCAAGAATGGAGAGGAAAGGGGCAGAGATGCCAGCAAAAAAGCTCTGGGTCTCAGACAGGATTCAGACCTCGGCAAGGAGCCAAAGAGGGGCAATTTAAAGAAAAGCTTCTCCAGAGACAGAGAGGAAGCTGACGGCAGAAGTGCGGAGAAGCCCAAGGAAGAGAAGATCATCAGGGGCATTGACAAAGGCCGGGTCAGGGCTGCGGTGGACAAGAAGGAGGCAGGGAAGGATGGCAGAGGAGAGGAGAGGACAGCGGCCACCAAGAAGGACGAAGAGAAGAAAGAGAATGACAGGAACACAGGCTTGAGTAGGGACAAGGAGAAGAAGAGAGAAGAAGTGGTCAAGAAAGAGGACGAGAAGATGCAAAGGGACAGCAGGAGCACAGGCACCACCAGAAGAGAGGAGAAGGTGAAAAGGGCAGGCGGAGACACAGACAGGACAAAGGAGGACAAGGGGGCGAAGAAAGGAGCCGAGGACAGGGACACTAAAAAGCAGGAGGAAAAAAAGAAAGAAGGGTCCCGGAGTGAAAAGGAAGCCCCGGAAGAGAGCAAGACCAAAACAGTGGAGCAGCAGACCCCCGGGGGCTCAAGCAGGGCTGCAGAAGGGCCGGCCAAGCCAGAGGAGGAGGCAGCGCCCAGCATATTCGACGAGCCTCTGGAGAGGGTGAAGAACAACGACCCCGAGATGACTGAGGTGAACGTCAACAACTCAGACTGTATCACAAACGAGATCCTGGTCCGCTTCACCGAGGCCCTGGAATTCAACACAGTGGTCAAGGTGTTCGCCTTGGCCAACACGCGAGCTGACGACCATGTGGCCTTCGCCATCGCCATCATGCTCAAGGCCAACAAGACCATCACCAGCCTCAACCTGGACTCCAACCACATCACGGGCAAGGGCATCCTGGCCATCTTCCGGGCCCTCCTCCAGAACAACACACTGACCGAGCTGCGCTTCCACAACCAGCGGCACATCTGCGGGGGCAAGACGGAGATGGAGATCGCCAAGCTGCTCAAGGAGAACACCACGCTGCTCAAGCTGGGCTACCATTTTGAGCTGGCCGGGCCCCGGATGACAGTCACCAACCTGCTCAGCCGCAACATGGACAAGCAGCGACAGAAGCGGCTGCAGGAGCAGAGACAGGCCCAGGAAGCCAGTGGAGAGAAGAAGGAGCTGCTGGAGGTACCCAAGGTCGGGGCCCAGGCCAAGGGCTCCCCCAAACCTTCACCCCAGCCATCTCCAAAGTCAGCTCCAAAGAACTCTCCCAAGAAAGGTGGTGCTCCTGTCGCCCCGCCCCCACCTCCCCCGCCACTGGCTCCTCCCCTTATCATGGAGAACCTGAAGAATTCACTCTCACCAGCTACCCAGAGGAAGATGGGGGACAAAGTCCTCCCTGCCCAGGAGAAGAACTCACGTGACCAGCTCTTGGCCGCCATCCGCTCCAGCAACCTTAAGCAGCTGAAGAAGGCAAGTGGTGTGGGCACGCTTACAAGGCAGGTGGGCAGGGCTTGCAGGAGAGGCGCAGCAGGGCCCTTCAGGGCATCTCAGCTAGGCCTTGCCTCCAGGCAGGTCACACCTGGCCTTAGAGACCAGACTCCATGCTTCCCATAAGGAATTGCCTCCAGCTGCTCCCTCCACACTTCACCCTCCTCTGCTGCAGTCAGACCTGCTTCTCTTGCAGAGGGAGAGACAGACTCTCCATGGAGGGCAGCAGTGGGCCCTTCCTGTTCATCCTCTCTTCTCCATTCCCGCAAGCAACAGTGATTGTGGTTTTATTTCATCACCTCTCAGGCCGAGCCTGGTCCTACAGGTCAGTGTATCCCAAAGCTGCCTCCATCTCTCTGGAGAGTTTTCCTTTAACCACTGCCATGGACATGTGGGCCATCCCCAGACATCCTGCTGGTCACAGCCCTGCAAGTCCCTCCTGTGGCTGGACACCCTACCCCCGCCACATCAGTACAACTAGACACCACAAAGGACAGCCTCTATTATCACTCCAGTGGCCCTAGTGACAGCCAGCTTTTACAGAACAGGTGTCAACACCTCAGACACTCATCCTACAGACACACACTGAGGTGTCTGGACTGCTGTCCTTCCAGAAAGAAGGGTGGTAAGAGGCATCCCAGAGGCCTCCAGCCAACCCCTCCGGCTCTAACCGTCTCTGCTTTGCCCCATAGGTGGAGGTGCCCAAGCTGCTTCAGTAGAATCAGGCTGCCAGGCTCTGGTGCCAACGCCATGACTGCCCAGACGCACGTCCCAGGGCTGCACAGACCCCGCGCACCCCACCCTGGCCGACCTGCTGTGGCCGTCCTCTTTGGCCACGGGAGCGCTCGAGGCCTGGGCCACGCTCGAGGGGGGACGCCTCGTCTCTTCTCACTTTCCTTTTCTTGTCTCTGAGGCTCTCCAAGAATTGCTTTGATGCGTGGAGCTGAGGTTTCTGGACAAGAAGAGTCCTAGCACATCACAGAGAAGACGGCATTGCCCAGGGCCATGGAGCTGGCATGCTGCAGAAGGCCTGGGACCCAGGAAAGATGTCTTCCAGGGACCACGCATCCACCCCAGCCCCACCTCCCTCCAGGGCTGGGATTCAGGTCTCTGAGGAGCCCTGGGGCGAAGCTGACGGGCCAGTGGCACTCTGTGAGGTAGAGGGCATGGGGGTCCATGGTGAGGCAGACAGCCTGGCCGGACAGTGCGTGCTGGGGAGTGGGCTCCTGATGGGAGGAGACAGACAGACAGCAGCTGGACCTGAAGGTTTGATGCCAAAGCAGACTTTTTCCTCACACCCGCCTGCTGTTGTATAAATAGCTGTGTATCTGTTCTTCCGTAAGATTTTGATAATATATACAACCTTTAGCTGCAAGTGACTCTCCTCGCCTCTGTCAGGGACCGAGGATACTAATGCTCACCCTGGGCTCCCTGGAAGTCTCTAGAAGCTTCCGTTCCCTGCCACACCATTTGAGTGGACCATGAAATCAGTGTACCTCTGTAGAAAGGCGGAGTGGGGAAAGCCTGGGCCCTGACAGAGGGACCCCCAACCTGACTGTCCCTGGTCTGCTCTTGAACCAGTCTTGCTGCCTGAAGCCAGTGTCTAGCAGTTTGCCAGGGGACAGGGCAGAACAGAGCACAGGGCCCTGGGATGGCTATATTAGGCCTGTTCAGGGCAGGCTCATTCCATGACTCTTCCTAACTGTGGGCTTGAGGCCAGCTCCGCACAGCAGTTACAGGCCAGGGAAGACAGCAGGCGAGGAAGTGGGGTGACCACGTGGAGAGCAGAACCCAGCCCAATGTGCCCTTAGACCCTGAGGTGCTGCCCTCCTAACCTGATAGTGCTGCCATGTCTGCCACGGGACATACACCAAAAGAATCTTTCAAGCCAGGCATGGTGGCACGCGCCTTTAATCCTAGCACTCTGGAAGGCTGAGGCAGGAGGATCACAAGTTCGAGCGCCACCTGGTGAATTTAGTGACTAACAGAGACTCTTCTTGGCTAAAAATAAAAAATAAAAAAGGACTGGGGATGTTGCATCTGCACAGTAGAGTGCCCCCGAGATCAATCCTCAGTACCAACGGGACCAAAAAGGAAAGAGAAAAAAATCAAATCTTTCAGGCTAGGGGTACAGCTCAGTGGTAGAACACATCCCCAGCAATGCCAACACACACAAAAATGTCTCTAATTTTTATTGCCTCGAATGTGCTGGCACCCGTTGGCACTGTGAATCTGCCACCTTGGGTCTGGGTCACTTTTAGGTGTTTGGTCTCCAGTTTTTGCTTTAACGCAGAGAGTACATTAGTTTTAACGGCTATGGGATGGGAGTGGGGTGCCCTGCAAGGAAGCTGGATAGCTGTGCTGGGTGTGGCCAGAGTCAGAGGGCACAGGGGACGGGCTAGTGCTGGGCCAAAAACCCAGACCCCAGGGTGCAACTTGACCCCATTCCCCTCCACCCATGTGCCTGTCTCCTTAAGCAATGGCTGAGCCCGGGAGAGGGGCGACAGATTCTTGCCAGCTCCCAGCCCTCGGAGAGTGAGCTGGAGCTAAACCCAGCCAGAGTGCATTGACCCCGTGCCTGCCGGACTCTGGCACAGCATTAGGGTGCTTCCACCGAGCCTCCAATTCTGAGAGGTAGAGACCAACAGTCTCTCTATTTGGCAGATAAAGTTCAGACCAGAGAGGTTAACTAACCGTCCGTGATCATACAGCTAATAAAAAGCAGAACTCAAGCCTTCGGCCCCTGGAGCTGTTTATGAAATGATTCCCCTCTTCCACCACTGAAATGAGAGGGCAGTGGAAGGAGTAACAGCCTAAGAGAACCAAATACCCTATCTCCAAATTGGCTCCACAGTATCCCACAAATTGGCTCCCACAGAATTGGCTCCTAAGGGTCCTGTCATCTTAGGACCCTTTCTACCAAACTTAAAACACGGTTTAGGAAAAACCCATTCCCACCGGGCCCCGCCTCGCGCTCCTGGTGGATTCCGCACGCGTCCGCCCGTGGTGACACAATCATTTCTCCTGCGCCTCTGAGCCTGGCGCGAGAGCACAGCGCCACCTGGGAGCAGACCGCGTCCCAGGCACTCCGGCGGCGGGGACCGGGACCGGGGGAAGCGGCGGGGGCACAGGGCAGAGACCGGCAGGCGCCCCACCAGATTATCGGGGATGGGGGCGCCTACCCGCGGCCTTGGGGGCCCAATGGGAAGCGCCAGACAGAGTGGGCGCTTGCGCTCAGGATCCGCTGAGCTGCGCAGAAGGCGCGCCACCCACCCACCCCGCCACGCGGACAGTCACCTGTCTGTCCCGCCTTCCCTTCCTAACACCCGGAAGCGTTCTGTTTTACAGGGCAAAATATGTGGTTCAACGAAGGCAAGTGACTTGCCCAAGTTGATGAATCCAGACTCAAACCCTGGTCTGCGGACAGCCGGTCCATCTCATCCCTTCACCCACCCAGCCGGGAAAAGCGACGCCTGGCTCCGGGGCTGTGTCCGCTACCCACCCGCGCGCCATCACCATCGCTTACTGGGTTACATTGACAGGGGGTCCCGCCTGCCTCTTCCTCCACTCCCTGCCTCCTCCCCTTGGCCTTCCCGCCACCCCATCTGCCCCTGGCCTACTCGGTGTCACCGGAGCTCAACGCGAGTGGGTGATGTGGGCGAGGGGGGGGGACTCTCGGCGTAGGACTTGTCAGGACGTCCCCACCCACGTGTAGAAGAAACAGAGTCTGGGCAGACTTCAGCCAGGAGCGGGCTTCTGGAAGATCAAGATCGCCTGTCAACGTCTACAGTACCATGGGCCATCCCCACCCCCACCCGACAGCCCTCAACCTCGGAGGTCAGCCTGGAAGCCAGGGCCTGAGAGTGCCTCCTGGGGTCCACCTTGCCTAGGTGCCCTCTCCCACCTCCCCCACCCCCGGCTTCCAACACCAGCTCTCTAGCCCCTCCTTCACCTGACCACGCTCTCCTTTCCTTCTTGCCGGGGAGTCTCTGCTTTCCCAGGGGCTTCCCCCCATTCCCTTCCCGGCCCTCTTTCCCCCACCCCCACGGAGTCTCCCCATTCTTGCTAACCTTTCCAGAGGCCCCCATGACGTTTCCACGTGTCTTTGTCCTGAACCCCGACCGTCCTCCTTGGAGCTAGCTCTGCCTCCCTTACCATCCTAAGTAGGCCCATGGGTTTTACTTTGGTTGTTTTGGGGCGGTTTGTTTTTGTCACTGTTTTTGGAGGTACAAAGCATGGAACCTGCGGCCCTGAGCATACTAAGTAGACACTCTACAGGCATCCGTTCTTGTATAAAATTGCTCTTCTCCATCCAGGTCTCCTAGACCTGCTCCCCACCACAACTTCCTGCCCCGCCTACCAGGACTATTTAGACCTTTGAGATCCCTCCCTCCTTCCATGAGAGACAGTGCTGCTCCATCCAGCAGCCCTCCTGTCTTTTGGAGTTGCCTGATTAGCTTTCAGGGGTGAAGAACAAGGTGATGGGAAAGGGCAGCTCCAGCTCCAGGCTCTTCTGGTCCCTTGAGGATGAGCCCAGGATCTGGGGTGGGAGATCACAGTGCTCCAGGAGAGAAGGAGTGTTGCCATCGTTTAAAGAGCCCTGGTATGTGACAAGATGCAAAAGCCCCCCCCTGCTACAGGTCCCTGCCCCTTCTTTTTCCTTAGAATTCTTATTTTCAGTGATTTGCAGAGTTAAGTAGAAACCAGGGCAGCTCTGGCTGTGGTAAACCTGCCTCCTACCCTCGACTACAAAGCAACTTGTTGGCCACAGCTTGTTGATTGAAGGATAATTAATTCCGACTGCTGGGGCCCTGTATACGCTCGAATTTCTCAGGGAAGCTCAGAGCCCTTACCCTGCACATCTCCTCCACCACCAATGTCAGGCGAGAGGAGGCTGGGCCCCAGAGCTCAAGGACCTGGTGACCCTCTCTTCTGAAGGGCAAAGGGAGAACCGCTCAGTGGCTCCAGGTCCCACCCTCATCACGGCACTCAAAGAGAAAGCAGGCTTGCAGCTGTGGACGCAGGTTTATCCCCCACCTCCAGCATCAGTTGCACCTTCCTTCCTATCTAGGTCAGGTCTAGGGGCAAACTGCAAAAGGGGAAGCTGTGAATCTGGGGGCTCTTGCTGCCCAGGGGAGTGACGAGAGGTAATACCCCACAAAATGTGGGTGGCAGAAGGCCCTGGGGACTTGGCCAGCACAATGGCCCTATCCCAAGCCCAGCTGGGCCACAGGAACCCAGAGGCCCAAGGAAGAAGACTGAGGGACAGGGCAGGAGAGAAGGGGTGGAGGACCCGAAGGTGGTAAGAAGCGGGCCAAGGTCCTATTAGGGAAAGAGGGCGCCCTGGGCAGTGATGGCTTCGCCAAGCTGAACTGGCACTTTCCCCTGCTTAAATGCAAAACTACAAAAGTGGGCTGGAGGTGTAGCTCAGTAGTAGAGCACTTGTCTAGCATCCACAAGGCCCTGGGTTCGATTTCAGCACTGCAGAAAACAAAAATCAAAACTATAAAACTCTCTTCTCTGGATCTGTCATGAGGCAAGTCTGGAAAGCACAGGGACTGTGACCTCAGGGGCGATGGGGAGGAAGGAGGCCAGACAGCTCCAGATGTTTGCTCCCCTCCCAGACTGTCTCTTCCAGGCAGCCGGCATGAGAGAAGGGAGAGACATGGTTCTTTTCTCTCACTGCCTTGCTCGGCGGGGGTCCCTGATACAGCCTGGGGGACCTGATGGTCCTCTGATAACCAAGCAGCGGATGGAAGTACCTTGCACCCATCTCTTGGATGGCCCTGTCCCTCTATTTGACTCCTAGTCCTAGGACCTCATGTGAGGGATTATCCCTGTCCTGAAGATGAGGTCACTATAGCTTGGAGACCTTCAGTGACATAATCAAGGTCAGAAAGCAATGAGGCCAAGTTTGACTCTAAGCATACCCGAACGGGGGAGGTGCCCTTATACAGTTGGCAGTGCCTCAGCCGTCCGAAAGGCCTGACCCTGAGCAGGGGACTCCATAACATAGGTGAGTGCCCTCTTGTAGCTGGCACAAAATCTACCTCATCGGCCTTGGGAACCAGCCCAGGGTTCCCTCGATCCGGGACGGGACTGAGGGTGCTGGTGTGCTCTGGTGTGGGGGTTGGTCCTCCCTGCCTCGGGCAGCTGTCTGGGCTCAGTGGAAGGCCATGCTACTGGAAGGTGTGGATGGGTCCAATGATGCTGCTGCCATGAGTCACATCTTTACAGCTTTAATCCAGCAGGCCAGAGCCCCAGCCAGTGGGGCAGCCAGAGAGGAGGGCTATTGCCAGTTATTGATAGAGCTTCCCATTGCCTCCACCCCAACATGAAGTGGGCAAATAGGATGGGCCCTGGCCTTTCCAGTTGTGGTCCTGGGAGCAGAGGGACTACTTGAAAGCTGGAGTGTGACCCAAAATGTCATCTCCCTCCTTTGCCCCCAGTGAAAATAGCCCATCAATCCCAAGCCCTCCCCACTACCCCTCATTCACAACCTAGTTCCAGCTCAGTTCCTGTTCCACTTCTCTGGGGTACTGTCCCCAGTAGGGCCCAGGACTTGGCTTGGTCTGGAGCTTGGTGACTAGAAGACCCCTGTCTACCCACAGGGCAGGATGCAGATACAGGATGGGGACTCTTCCAAAGCTGGCATCGCTGAAGGGGCAGCAGAGACATGGCTGGATCTTCAGGCTCCTGGATAAGAGGGTTGTGGCGGCATATAGGGGGGAGGAGCTGAAAGCCAAAGAGACAGAATGAGGGTCAGGGGAAACACAGGAGGACCGGAAGTAAACCCCTGCCCCCAGGGTATGCAGGATCCACAGGGAGAGAGGTGGCCTAGAGGCTTCCAGCTAGAGATGTAGGACAACTGGGAGAAGGAGGGGAGGAACTGGAGCAAGGGGCAGGGGACAAGCAGGAGCAGGGGCTCCAGACTGCTTGCTTACCTGCAGGGTTGTAGACTGGGGGCCCAGATGGGTAGAGTGGATACTGAGGCGCAGGGCCACTAGCAGGGTACACGTAGCTGGGCTGTGGGGGTGCAGGGCCAGCTTTGGGGTCCGCAGGGTATGGGTATACTGGCTGTACAGGGATGCCTGTCATTGGAATCTCCTGACCTAGGTGGGGGACAAGGGTTAGCATTCAGAGCCCCAACCCCCATAAGAAGTCTCCTCCTCCTCCTGCCTAGGAAACCAAGGTCCCCAGGGCTGGCCTTCCGGCAGGCTTCAGGGTGGCACCCTGTGGCCTTTGCCTCTCAAGCCCTGTGTGGCAGAGTTGGGCAGGGAGTTGTGGGTGCAGCTCTGTCTGGTCAAGCTGTGCTTAGCAAGTTTGCTTGCCTCGGTAGGTTTCAAAGACCCCGTGAACCAGAGCCACAGCCTGGGGATGCCCCACTTGGGCAAAGAGTGGGCAGCTCCAGGGGCTGTTAGCTTGTGATCCAGCACAGCTGCCACCAACGGTGGACCTCCCCCAGCCCTTCCCTCCCACAGTGATCTCCCATATGGTATCGCCACCCCCATGCCTTTGAGGTTTGGGCACATGTGCAGTGATTGCAACACTCAGACACACACTCCACTGCACACTGGAGCACACTCAGTGTGCAACACTACGGACCCCACACCGTGGGTTTACTGAGTCACACACGTGCATGTGACCATTGTACACCCGCCATTGTCGACAGACTGTACTCCTGAGCACAACGGAGTATTCATGTGCATGCACATACATGGACACATGGTCCCGTGTTTTCATATACCCCGGGCACATTCTAATATCCATGGGCTTCCAGGCATATTTCTCGATTTTCATGCTGGCAGGCGCATGCATACAGAAATGCACACTGCTGGAGAATTCATCAATCCTCGACCTCTCTGGGGCCCACCATGGAGCTTGGCCCAGCCCATCTCAGGCCCATCTTGCCCAATACTGTGCATACCTTCAAATGGGCTCTGGAGCTGCTGGCGCCGCCGGTACAGGTAGCAACAGAAACAGAGGAAGCAGCAGATGGTGGTGGCAACCACAGCAACAAAGAGGATCACAGCAGAGGCGATGCTTGCTATGGTCTTGGGACTTTAGACAAAGAACAAGTCCTCTCACCTTCCAACACTCACAGGAGGGAGTTCTCGTTATGCTAGCTGCGACTCCTGTCCAGCAGGGGGGCTACAGTGTGTTAAGATTTGGGGTTCCCTGTAGGGCTCTGCCTGGTCCCTATGGAGATGCTCTTGGGACCTCACTTCCCAGAAGGCTATGCTGCCTGGCTGGTGAGTGGGAAGGCATGCTGGGATTTGTAGTGTCCCCCCCTTCACCTCTGCTTTCACACCTACAACTTACAACATTTAGCCCAAAACGGAGTCTTAGAAATAATCCAGGGCCATTTTTTCTAAACCTCACTTCAGACAGTCTCCTTATATTTGTTTTATGTAGTAGCAACCTCCTTCAAAAGGAAGGTTGAAAACCACTGATTTGGAGGCTGGGGATATAACACAGTGGTAGAGCACTGGCCTGGGGTGCTTGAAGCCCTGGGTTCCATCCCTAGTACTGGGGAAAAAATTAATTTTGACAATCCCTTCATTTTATGAAAAGGAACAATGACCCACAGAAGGCAAGTATCTTCCTTAGACTCACACTGATGATAGGAAGTGGACCTGGGGTTCATACCCAAGTTCCTGCCTTCTTGCCAGAGCTGCTTCCACAAAGCCACACTGCGGTCTGGATATTAACCCTCGCACTTTCCCTGCACAGGACCTAGCAGGCCCAGGAGGACCAGGAGGTTCTGGAAAGAACCTGAAAACACTCAGCCCAGCCCAAGCCCGGATGGCAACTGACATGCTTCCCGGGAGCTCCCACGCTAGCACTACCCGACTAGCTCTGTCACCAAGCTGGAGCCCTGGTGACTGCGTTCAGCTGGAGGATGTGGAGGTGGACGAAGGCGAGGAGACAGGAGGCTTCTTGAGAGGAGGACGGAGGGGGGTCCGGGGAGGAGGCAGGAGCCCACCTGAAGGCCAGGCAGTGCTTCTGCTGCCTCTCGGTGATGAGCAAGGTCAGGTCCCTGCAGCAGTAGCGCTGGTAGCAGGTCCCGCAGCAGAAGGTGAAGAATTCGCAGTTAAACCCCGGATTCCAGGAGCCATTCCGGTCCAGGTACCACAGGCAGTCCTCGCCGGCCAGCGCTGCGGGCAGGGTGGGGGTGCCCGGTGGCCACCAGGCCAGTTCAGCCTCACACCCCTTCCCCCCGCGGTGGTCCCCAGCCCGCTGGCCCCCGGAAGCTCAGGGTGACCCGAGTCTGTCCCGTGCGTCTCAGCCTCCGAGCCCAGAGGCCTCCCCGAGGCTGCCCCCCGCGCAGGGGCAGCTTCCCGCGGCTCGGCCTCCCGGCGCTCCCCGGGCGCGCGCACAGCCCGAGGGTCGACCCTCCGCTCCCCCGCCCCGCCTCGCTTCCCGGCCCTTACCCAGGGGCGCCCCCAGCACCAAGAGGGCGACGGCGGCCAGCGGCGCGGCCCCGCGGGGCCCCGCGGGCGGCATGGTGGGGGCTGGGCGCGGCCAGGGTCGGGCCGCCGGGAGGGGACCGAGGGACGGGGCCGGCCGGCGAGAGCTGCGGCGGGGCCCAGCGGGCGGCCGGACTCGGGCTCCCGGCCGGCCTCCTCGGGGCGGGACCGAGCGCCCCGCCCGCCGTGGCCCCGCCCCGCGCCCTCCCACCGGGGACGCCCACCAGGCCCAGCTCGGGAGCGGGGCGCCCCTCACCCAGCAGGTCCCTGCCCAGCTCTCCCCGTCCCTGGCACCGCGGTGGCTCCTCCCGTCTGAGCCATCACGGACACAGCGAGCAGCCGGACACTGCGGCCGGGGAGGCCAGGCGGTGCCCTGGGCCCGCCCCCGCCTGGGCCCAATCACTATCGCGGGCTTCGGAGCCCTGAGCCTGGTGCCACCTCCGAATGTGCCGCACAGGGGCCAGCCCCGGAGGGGCAGGGCGGTACCTTCCCTTGTGCGGGACCTCCTCTGGCCTGGTGTCCAGCCCCGAACATCCTGCGGGGGGAGGGAGGGGAGCGGAGGGGAGAGAGGCTGCGAGCCGCCCTGCCCCCATTCCCGAAACACAGGCACCCTTTGAGAGGCAGTTCAGAGCGGCTTTGTCCCCAGCGGTGTCCGCAGGCCTGGGCCCTGGCAGCTGCGCCGGCTCCCGGGGATGGCCCCTGCCCCCCTGACGCACAGCACTGGCACCACGGCCTCGCCAGCAGGGATGGCAAGCTGCTCGTGCCACTTGGGGACCATCCAGTGAAACGCCCTTCACACCAAAGTCCTTTTCCTTCAGGGAGACTGCAAAGTCGCTGCCTTAGCCACAAGAGCACAGAGAAGGTCACAGCTAAGTCCAGGTGGGGACAGCGTTTTGGGGCTGGGGGCTCCATCCCCTTACAGACGTGGATGAAGTACTACCGACTGTCCCCGCCGCGTGGGTGTCTAAGCGGGAACTGCAGCTCTAGCTAAGCGGTGCGTCAAAGCTGCCTTAGTTACCCCCACCTACAGACTTTCACAAGGCATTTCCACACTTGGACAGCTAATCTACCTCCTTAGAGGGAGGCTTGGTGGTACCTGCCTGGAATCCCAGCACTCTTGGAGGCTGAAACAAGAGGAGGATGGCAATTTTGAACCCAGTCTGGGCAACTTATTATGGAGACTCTATTTAATAACCAATGAATAAAGGGCAAAAAAAGATCCTATATACCTCTTTCTCTCTCTCTATGTCTATATCTCCTCATTAGAATCTTTCCACAACTCCATGACCTAATCCAGGTTGCTAGATGTTACTAACAGTATCATTTATTTTTTGAGAGAGGGTCTCACTATGTAGTTCAGGCTGGCCTTGAACTTACTATGTATACAAGGCTGACTTCAAATTCATAGAGGTTGTCCTGCCTCAGCCTTCTGAGTGCTAGGATTACAGATGTGTGCCACCATGCCCAACTTCATTTTCATTTTACAAGTGGAAAAGCTAAGACTCAAGGTAAAGGACTTGGTCTAGGTCATACAGCTAGTAACTGGGAGAGGCAGCGTTAAGCTCCAAGTCTAGATCAGGGTGAGAGACAGTTAAGGACCTCCATGGTGGGACAACAAAATAAACCACGGGGCACGGGAAACCATTACCTTTTGTAGCATGGCGTGTTGTTTTTTGGCTGCTGTGCTTATTTTCTGTTGTGCTTTTTTCAACAAACCCATATGAAGACCCTGATAAAAACACAAAAAGAGAATGTGTACACAAGATGATAAAATTGTTACTGAGAAGAAACCCAAAGAAACCCTCCAGCTGATTTGCTCTTAGTTGACTTAAAGAATCACTGACTTTGGAGATCACACAGCTGGGTAATCCATGGCCAGTTTCCCACTGGCTTTGCTGTAGATATCACTTCCAATGTGTAGGTAATGATGACAGATGCTCCCAATGACTCGGTGACTCAGGAGGCTGAGGCAGGAGGATCAAAAGTCTGGGGCCAGCCTGGGGAAAAGAGTGAGATTCTGCCTCAAAATAGAAAAGTCAAACAGACTGGGGTAAAAGGCATGAGACGCTGGGATCAATCCCCAGTACTCTCTATCCCCAGCCCCTTGTTGAGGTTACTTCTCAGGGACCTGAAGGCCACTTTTGCTAAAGTGCTGACTTTTCTCTTGGGCCTGCAGATGTTTGATAGGTGACTGGGACAGATGAAAAGTCTCAGCATCTGTCTTTGTATTGTGTCTGTCCCCTTTGCTGCTTTAATTTCTGAGTCAGATTCTTATTTTTTTTTAATTTTTTATTTTGGTACCGGGAATTAAACCCACAGCTTTGCATATCCTAGGTAAGCACTAAGCTACATCTCCAAACATATTCATTTATTTGGTAGTTGTTGACGTTTTAAATTTTGAGACAAGGTTTTGCTAAGTTGCCCTCGTTGGCACTGAATTTGAGATCTCTTGCCTCAGCCTCCCAAGTAGATGGGACTACAGGCCTTGCCACCATGCCCAGCTGCTTTGGTTCTACATGTAGACATACTGTATGTTGAAGCTGGTGTTTTCTTTTCCCTTCCCTTTTCTCTCTTTTTCTTCCCCCTACCCCTTTCCTCCTTCAGCAGCTACAACAATCCGAACACCTGAAGTCCTTCAGTGCTATCATCAAGCCCCGGGCAACCCACGAGGCCAGCATATTCACACAAGATGATGGTGCCGGCTGTGAGAACTCATCTGTTCTTGGGACAAGTTGACTGTGACTGCCGAATCACTCATGACGCTCCCGTCCTTCTACCTCAGCCTCCCAAGCGTTGAGATTACTGGTGTGCACCACCATGCCTGTAAGGAAAGCATCTTTTTTGAAACCATACCCTGGCCGGTGAAAAATTATCAAATTTAGCTCACTCCAACAAATCAATAAAAGTTTTCTTCTCCCTTTCTTGGGAGAATAGCCTGGTCCTTCTGTTGATCAGTTCTGGCTCTCTTCAGCTCAGGTGAAGTTGGGCAGCCCAAGCTGGAGCCTCAAAATCATTGCCCATCTGTTATTACATTTGGCTCAGTCTCTTTCTATGGTTTCTGTCCCATAGCTCTGGTAATGGTGAATTCTTACTCCCAACAGGAGATGGAGAAGACCACGGGTGTTTGGGTGCTCTGGGGTGAGGGCCTCAGGGCAGGTCAAGGGAGGCTCAGTAGAGTCTAAATAGGTTGGGGAAGGGCAGCCAGAAGAGCGGCAGCCCCATCCTGGGCCCATGGGTGCTGGCGTGTCACCCAGGAGGGCTGGAAGATGGAGAGGACAGGTTCCTGCCCCAGGAAGTGGCTGGCAGCCGATGGACTGGCCAGAGTACCACTCATACAGGACACAGTTATAAATGACGGCCAGGGACAGAGACACGCCTCTCAATTACTGCTGCCTGTTCAGTGTGTCCATTGCTATCTGTCTCCTCTTTTGTATACCATGAGCCCCATGAGGGCAGGGACCATGTGACTGTGTTCACTGTCACCTAGTCCCAGCTGTAGGTGATCCATCGTTGGTTGAATGACCCTCAGATGAAGGGCCAGGTCTCCTTTCAAGGCTGACTCCGCCAAATGTGCTCCTAACCCCATCTTATCTTTCTCTGCATTATCCCCTCTCTTTGGTTCTTAAATTTCTCCCCTATTACCAACTTTTATTCCCCAGAAAAATGAACTCTGGAGCTGAATGTGGCAGTGCACATGTGTGATCCCTGCTACTGGGGGTGGGAGTCAGGTAGGGCTCAGGCAGGAAGGGTGCAATCTGGAGGCCAGCCTGGTCAAGTTAGCAAGACTTTGTCTCGAAATAAAAGAGGGGCTGGGGCTGTAGCTCAATGGCAGAACACTTGCCTTGCGTGTGAGAGGCTGGGTTCAATGCCTAGCACCTCAACAAAAATTCCTCAGATCTTTCCTGTTAGAAATCCAAAGTGAAACCCCATGCTCCCCGAAACTCACCTCTTTCTGCTTTTCTCAAATTAGTCTTCTTCAAAGCTTATGCTGGACACTTCCAGTTCACAATGCCATCTAACTCTCACCATCATCTGCAATTTTCTTATAGTTGAAAAATTCCAGGCCAGCTCTTCAGTTCACAGGATGAGAAGTGACTCCTAGGACAGGCTAAGGGGGAGGGGAAAGAGGGGAGCTGGGGAGAGATCTGGCGTTCTGAGTAGGGGTGCTAGAGCTCAGGGATGAAGAGTGGGGGCGAACAATGTCACCAATGGACCTGAGTCCAGAAAGAGGCCACAGGGCTGAGGAGTAAGAAAAGGGTTTGGAGAGAGGACTGGGGAGGTCTGGGGGTCCCGGAAGAGGCTGTCTAAATCCTCAGGCCTGGAGGGGCGCTGCTAGCTGTCCAAGCCAGGGCAGGCAGGGACACTTTTCCCTCCCCATGGAGTCTGCTGGCCTCCAGCAGTTGGGAAAGAGGAAGGCAATCTGTGAGTAGATGGACAAACTACGGGCTTGGCCAGTAGGAGGCGCTCTCTAGGGTGCCTGGAACATGACCATCACGAAAACATGAGTTGCTCACACCGCAATGGGCTCATCCCATTTTACAGATGAGGAAAATGAGCTGGAAGAAGTTATTTCTCCCAGGTCACACTGCTGATTTTGAAGTTGGGCTTTCAAGACTCAGACCCCAAATTGGGAGTGGTGGCACACACAATCCTAGCACTTGGGAGGCTGAGGCAGGAGGATCACAAGTTCAAGGCCAGCCTGGCCTATATAGTGAGACTCTGATTTAAAAAGGAAAAAAAAAAAGGCCCAGGCTCACCACTTGCTTCTCCTTAAACATGTCTGCAGTGCTCACGGCTATGCTTGTACTTGAGGAGACTCTGATGCCAGCCTTGACTCTAGTGGATCTGCACTGGGTGGAAACGTAGCTAGGGAATACGGAGTGGGGGAAATGGGAGGGGGGAAAGGGCTGGGGCCATGTCTGTCATCCAATTTGGGCTGGGCCTGGGGCTACAGTTGGAGTACTCCACTGAGTCATGTCCCTCCTAGCATGCAGGCCCACACCGGGCTCTGTCCTCCCACTGCTCCACACTCCTCTTCATCTCAGAGCCCCAGGGCTGGCCTGGGCATCGCTGAGGCCCTCCTTACCTTCCCAGGCCCTGAAGCTTCCATCCCTGAGCCTGCCTTGCTCTGCTGACTAGCAGCAAGCTCCTGCTCCACTTGTCTGGCTGTGGTGCTCTGAGCTGTGCTACTCTGAGATCAGGAAACTCCCTTCCTCTCTAACTTCCTGCTGCTGGTCAGTTGGTGCTCTCTCCAGAAGAGCCCTCTAGGCTACTTGCTTCCTCCTCCTTCTGCTCCTTCTCTCCATCCTCCTTCCATTCCTCCTCCCTCTCCTCTTCCTCCTACCCCCCTTCCTTCTTCCCCGGCCCTCCTCCTCCTCCTCACTGGTCTCTGGCAGCCGAACCTGCAGACAGCTAATTGCTCATCCCTTGCCTTCATAGGATACTGCCTTCTCTCCTGTTTTGTTTAATCTGTCACTTCCTAGGTCTGGACACAGATTCTTCTTGCACTCCACAGGTGGGGAAAGCAAGCCCACGAGAGCACCAAGAACTTGGCCACAGCCTCATGGCCGAGTTGAGGACCCAAGGAACCCAGGTCTCCTGGGTCCCACTGCTCCAGAATAAACAAACATCTCTCCTCAGCCAGAATGTTTTTTCTTTCATCTTTCTTGCTGGAAAGACTGAGTCTCCCATACCTGTCCTCCTGGCGGCGGGGACCCAGGGCGAGAAGGGTCAGTGGCCACCCAGCTACTGCTGAGGAAGCACACTCTTACCAAGGGTATTTACCAACGCCTTTGCGCAGTGCCCCCACAATGCCAGGCTCCTGCTCACTCGTAGTGTGCCCAGCAGGGCTGGCGGGGAGCTTAGGCAGCCCAAAATCAGAACAGGAGGGCCAAATCAGGCTGGTGTGGGTGGCCTGTGTGAGCAGCCCCCTCCCCAGCACATCCTGGTGGCTGCAAGGACAGCAGCAGTCCCAGGCAGCCAGGGCCAGACCGGAGGGCCAGGTTATCTTTAAGTGGTGCCTTACTCAGCCTGCAGCCCTGCCAGCTGGGCCAGCTGGGGGCAGACAAGTGTTATTTTGGGATCTGAGGGTAAGAGAGGAGGAAGGCTGTGTTTACACTCTTCCCTGTCTGCCCCCATCCCCTCTCCTGGGACAGGACAGGAGCCAGCAGGAACCAGCACTCCACCCGGCCCTTCCCACCCTGCAGGCGCTGTTTTCAGCCTAGCTGTGTTAACCATCTGTACAGATGGGAAAGGCTGACCATAGAGGCACAGGATCTTTCTCTCTCCACCACCTCATCCTTCCTCCCTTCCCCTCTCCCCTTCTCTCTTTCTTTTAAACAGTAGCAGTTTATTTGAAAAAGTAAAAGTGAGGAGTAAGGGAGAAGCTGGCTCTGCAGAGCAAGTTTGGGCCAAGTAAAAGAGGAAAAAGCAAGATAAAAGTGCACTCTGGAGGATGCAGAGGCAGGCCATTGTGAGGAAAGCCACACACCCTCCCCCTTTCTCTTCTAATACCAGGGATTAAACCCAGGTCCTCGAGTATATTCGGCAGGTGCTCTACCACTGACCTACATCCCCAGACCTTTTTTTCCTCCAGAACTTTTTGAGACAGGGTCTCAATCGCCCAGGCTGGCTTCAAACTTTTTTTTTGAGACAGAGTCTAGCTATGTAGTGTCCAGGTTGACCTCAAACTCACAGAGGTCCTCCTGCCTCAAACTCCCAACTGCTGGGATTACAGGCATGTGCCACCACACCTGGCCTGGCCTCAAACTTTTGATCTTCCTGCCTCCTATAGCTGGGACTAGAGGTGTGGGTCCCTGAACCCAGCTGGCACAGGGTCTTTTGTGTGTACGTGGGTGGGTGCTGGGGATGGAACTCAGTGCTTTGCGCTTGCTAGGCAAGTGCTCTACCACTTGAACTAAATCCCCAACTCCCACAGGGTCCTTCTTGGCAAGGATAGCTCTGTAAAGGCAGGTTTAGGTGCTCATGATTCAACATGAGATTCGAGTAACAGCTAAAATTAATACTTACTATGGGGCCACACTACCAAGTGCTTTGTATTACATTCACTTTGTTTAATCCTCACAATCACTCCATGAAACAGATACTAACCATACTTGTTCTGTGGTTTAAGTGGAGACAACGAAACAAAAATCAAGCGCAAAAAAAAAAAAAAAATCAAGTGCAGACAAAATTTAAGTAGCTTGCCCCAAATCACCTAGCCAGTAAACAGGAGAGCAGGATTCGAACCTAAGCAGTCTGGCCTCAGAGCCCGTGCCCTGAACCGCTACCTAGGTAGTTCAGCTTCGCAACTGACTGGGTCTGCAAGCTTGGTGAAGCCCCCTGCCCCCCTGGCCTTGGTTTCCTGGCGTGGAGATGGACTGGTGTCCAAAGTCTCTAGAATCCCCAAGTCAGAGTGAGCAGAGCCTCTCTCTACTCAGTGGACAGCGAGCTTGTTCAAGGTCACACACACCACTGGTACTGGCCTGGGTTTTGCGCTCCTGCTAATGAACCTGTCAGTGATGAGGGAGCTGGTGAGGGGCGTGAGGTCAAAGTTAGGCTTAGAAGAAATAGTTTTAATTGAATTAGATAGACTGAGTCTCTGTCCTACCACCTGGTAGGGAATTTGGTCTGTCATTGTGGTTTGCTCTCCTTTCCAGAATCAAGTGTCCTGGGGTCTCATATGGTGCAGTAACATTGGGGTGGGTCTTATTTTTTCCTACTAACAGTGAACTCAAGGCCGTCATACTGAGTTTTATTTTGAAATAAGGTCTCACTAAGTTGCCCAGGCCAGGCTCCAACTTTCCATCCTGGGATTACAGATCTGTGTCACCGTGCCCAGCCTTGGCCCACACTGGTTCGCTGATACCTGCTCTGCCCACACTAGCAGTTTGGGCCTGTGTGCCCCCTGCTGCCGCCCATGGAAAGAGCTTAACACCAGGTGCTCTGCCAGGGCAGAGCGGGGTCCTTACCACATGCAGGCCCCAAAGTGCCCCTACCCTCGTCTTCTGCCCCTTTTCTTTCTCCCTCTTTCTGGACCCTGAGCTCAATCTCACTTCACGTGCGCTCTCACCAGCAGGTCCAGATTCACGGTTATCATGCCACGTGCTGCTTGCTGCCCTGCAAAAACAGCTAAAGAGAGAAACTTCGAGGAATTCGCTTATGTCCTTGAAATGAGAGGGAAAATGTAGTGAAAGCAAACGAATACACCAAAGATTTATCATGCCACACAGATAACCACAGAAAAACTGCTTCGCAGGTGGAAAGCAGCAGCTGGGCCGCCACCTGTTTTCATCCTGTACTCTGAGCAGGGCTGCAGGGCTGGCTCTCCTCAGAGAGCCGTCCTCCTGGACGTGTGCCAAGGCCTCGATTTAGCAGCAGAAGCATCTGTGAAACCCAACTGAGTCATCGTCAAACCCAGAGTCAGGGAGACTGAGCCAAATGCAGCTCCCAGCTCTGGGGGTGGCAGGTAGGAGGGGGACTTCTCTCTGTTCGAGTGCTTTCATCCAGTTTTCATTCTAACTTCAGTCCAGTGAGGTGGGGATCAGTCCCCCCATTGGAAAGACGAGGAAACAGAGGCTTAGACGAGATGTCTCTTGCCCCAGATCTCTCCCTTTCCACCAATGTCATCACGCCAAGTCAAAACAACTCAAGATTTAGAGGGACTTCCCGAGCCTTCTGGTCAGCCCAGCAGTTCCTCAGCCCTTTTCTTCCCATAGCACAACTGCCACAAAATCATGCCTTCCACACCCAGTGAGACCTCCGTAATTTGCGATTGGAGGACACCAGCAGTAATGCTACCCTTTTCTCACCTACTCAAAAGAGTAAAAGCTCTGGAATATGAGGGTCCTTGTTAGGTGGTTGGTGTTGACTTGTACCATCTGCCAGAGAAAGGTAAACAATTTAGAAATTTTGGAATTTTATTAGCCATTACTTTTGTCTGCTTTGTGACTAGAATCGTGGTGAAGTATTGTTAAGGCCCAGTTTGAATCCCTATGAGAAATGGGGCTTTTTCTGCAACAGATATGGCTGCTAAGTGAAGGTCCAGCCTCGGGTTGAACACTTCCATGGATGGTGAAGAACTTGTAATACTGCAAAACACCTCATTCCACATCTGTCACTTTCAGAAAAACCTCCCGTATTAGTCACTGACTACTGGCTCTGCCTTGCTGACATTTTACTAACCCATCTCTTCCACTCCAGCCCCTCAGTTACTGCCTCTGTCCAAGCTCTGGGTTCTCCCACCTGGGCTGCCCCACCCTGCTTTCTTTTCCTCTCTTCTCCCTCAACATAGGTTCCAAGTTGCCCTTAAAATCATGCTGGGATTGACATAAAAACACTCGTGTCATCCCTGCTTAAAATTCTTTAGTCCCCCAGTCTTTAAAGGAAGCAGGCCTTGTAGGACCCTTTATCGGGTCCTCACTTGTTCTTCCCACTTTATTTTTCGTGAAGACCCAGTAAACCATTCTAATACTTTCCCCCCAGTGTTGGGAATTGAACGTGGGCCTCACACATGCTAGTCAAGTATTTTACCATTGAGCCACAGCCCTATGCCCATCCAACACTTGGAATGTGCTCATAAGCTCTGAAAACGCAGTTTTGTTTCATGACGCTTGTTTTCTTAAATACTTCTTTGAAACATCCAGCTCCATTCTCATCTGCCTGACAAATGCAGAGAACAAGACAGAACTGGCAGCGAGCACAGGCTGCTTGGACGGTGGTGTCACACTGGCAGGTAACATTTGATAGCTGCCCGTTTTCATCAATCTGTAAAATGGAGGAAGCAAAATGAC
Organism: Hystrix cristata; assembly: GCA_004026905.1. Taxonomy (NCBI): domain Eukaryota; kingdom Metazoa; phylum Chordata; class Mammalia; order Rodentia; family Hystricidae; genus Hystrix; species Hystrix cristata. The sequence continues at coordinate 79,707 of PVJO010000448.1, forward strand.
CTACTTTGTAAAGTTAGTAGGTAGTCTAAGCGGGGTAATTCAAGTAGTATTTAGCAGTTACTGACGTTTAAGTGCTCTTGAAGTCTCAGTGCTATTGTTAGCCCCCTCAAAGTACTCAGTTCAAGGGCTACCTTCTCCATACAACCTTGACATCTACCCACTGGTTACCACTAAGCAGTCCCGTTTTGGGGAAGTGGAACTGAGCACAGCCCTTCTTTCTCTCACAGAACTCCCCGTTTGCTGTACTGACTTCTGATCCCTGATTAGACTAGCTCCTCGAGAAGGGACCAAGATTGTCCAGCACCTGCCACTAGCCTCACATGTCTAACAGAGTTTTAACTTTCACTGAAGCTGAGGGAAACACAGTAGCCAGAAATCCACCTTTCCTTTATTATCTACTTATTGGTAATAGATCAGCCTAGCTGAGGTGAGAAAGCGTGGTACATCTTTCACGGGACAAACCTTTAAAATTCCAAAGCAAAGGCCTGAGCACGAAGAATGAAAAGATATTCAGCATGATGCCAACCTAGTTGTACCGTGTCGGTCGAAGAGCACACTGGAGTCTTGTGGACACATGACCAGTTCCCGGCACAATAAACACGTACTGCTGGCACAACCCACTCTCGGTAAGAGCACAGTAATCTGCACTCCTCATTCACTGAAACCACCTTGTATCTGTCCTTCACAATGCTGAAGATGGAAACCAGGACCTTGCACGTGCTAGACAAGTGCTCTATTCTCTGCTCATTTCTATAGTTGTTTGGGTCCTAAATTTGAATTCTAAATGTCATCCTTCCCTTTCCCAGAGGTTGCCTGTTATCTAGAAATTTGGTTAGCATCCCTCCCTTATCTATATTTTGCAAATGGATTCAAATTACTTTTTGGAAAGAGTAATGCATAAAGAACCCACCTATCCCTAACACCAAAAGAATGGACAGGACAGAGCCCTGGGGCACATCATCTAAAGTTATTCCACATTTTTATTTTTTAAAAAACTTTTTTTTGAGATACTGGGGATTGAACCTAGGGCCTCTGCATTGAGCTATATCCCTCACCCTTTTTGAGACAAGGTCTTGCTAAGTCTCTCAGCTGCCCAGGTTATATTCCAACTTGTGATCCCCCTGCCTCAGTCCACAATGGATTAATTTGTAGTTTGGTTAGGTGGTAGTCAGTTGTCAACTTCACTATCTTCCTAATGCTTTGACATAACTATCTCCAAGTTATTTAGTTAACAAAACTAAAGGCTGTAAGGCCATTTTGCTATCACTTGCTCTTCAGCTCATAACGAACATCTAGGAGACCCCAATGATTACTTTTACCGTCACTCTTATTTTTTCTTTTGAGTCATTTGTTGTAGGCCTTACTTCCCAGTGACTTGTAATTAACAATTCCTTTTCTTGGTCTTCTATCTGCTTTTCAGTCTTCTAGTGTTTCTTCCATTTCCCTTCAGTCTTTCCACCAAGAGTGTCATTGACCAACTCCTGGGAACCCATTGGTGCCTCACTGCTGTTAGTCAGCCCAGAACTTGAAGGATCTTATTACCTCAGGGGTCTTTTTCTTCATCTTGGGCTCTAACCAGTTAGTCCTGCCCTTTCCAGACTGAAGCTAGTTCTCTCTGATCCAAAGACAGGAGTCAAAACACGATTAAGAGTTCAACTTCCTGCCACACCACTGGCCTCCAAGATCTTTTCTTCTTGCTGACATTGCCCATAATCTCTCCGAACTCTTCCTCTTCAACAGGATGAGAATGTCCACTCTGAATGCCTGTTTTAAAGGTTAAATACTCTGCAAACACAAGGAAGTACCTACATACCAAGGGGCTCAAGACTCTCCACTCTCAACCACAGCAGTGTCTACTGACTGGAGGGTGGCCCTCCAAGCAACACGGACCTTTTACTCAGGACTCAAGTTTATTTAAGCAAGAGGCTCAGTTCTTCCTCAGAAATCAGCATGCAGATGGTACGAAGAGAAGGCTCTTGCCAAGGGACTTAGGACCACTTTTGGCACTGGAAAGACTGTTTCCTGTCAGGCTCAGAAGGGGCCTCCATCATTCTCAGTCTCCATCTTCTCAAACTCAGCAGTTCAACGCTGCTGACACGAGACCATTTTTTGTGGCAAAAATCAACGGTCAACTTAGCTTTGTGGAATGGTCTCCCTTGAGCACCAAACCCAAGTGGCACTGCCCCCTGAGACAAACTATGAAGTGAGCCTGCAAGACACACTGTGGTTTTCTGGGTATCACCTGGCCAGAACTACCACCATTTTCCTTTTAGGTACTCTCCCAACTAGGGGCAGAAGCAGCAGGGCAGAGGCAGTATTAGCCTCAGAATCTGGCTGGTGGTGGGCAACTGTGAACACACACCCTCAGGTTGTTCAAAGACAGCAACTTTTAACTAAAATACTTCCCAACTCACCCTAGGACTGAACACTAGGGACACCTAGTGGCACGAAGTCATCACTGACTGCAATATCCTTAGGCTTTCATCAAAGTCCTAGAGTAAATGCCCCACTATGAGGCCCTCCCCTTAAGAGTGGAGGTACAAATTCATTTTGTTATCATTTCCCTTTTATGAAAACATCACCCTAAAGAAATGTTTTGTGGCTATTAAAGATGGGGTACCAGACACGGGCACTATCAAAGAGGATCAATGGGCTTTCTTTCCCCTTGATTTTTAAATCTTCATTTACTGTATGAATACAAAACAGACTAAAAACCAATTAAAAGGATTGCCCTTAAACTTTTTTCTTTAGTGCTGGGGATTGAACCCAAAACTTGAGCATGCTAGGCAAGCACTCTACCACTGAGCTATATCCCCAACCCTCTTAAACATATTTGGATAGTGCCAGTTCTCTTAAGAATTATTATTTTTGGGGGGGGGGGTCCTGGGGATCAAACTCAGGACCCCACACTTGCTAGGCATGCGTTCTACCATTGAGCTAAATCCTCAACCCCTCTTAAGAATTATTTTAAGCCAAGTTTGCCAAAACATGCCAGAATGTCAAACAGGCGCCACCTAATCTTTTTTTCTCCCCTATTTTAAACTTTCTTCAAAAGGGACTAGAAGGCAGAGGTGTTGAGACACCTTATACCATACAGACTAAACTCAATTGTAAAGATTATTTTACTGTCCTAGAAAAATACATGTTGCAAGTGTGAGGGTTATAACTTAACCAATTTAAAGGAGTCCTGAGGGACAGGAGATAACCTTTGAGTATTAGACTCTGTGGTAATGTGTGGGAGAGGCAATTAAATATAGTTGGGTCAGGTGGATTTTTTTTAAAATCCTCTTTTTTCTAAAAAAGGAAAAACAAACTGCCATCTGTCTGGCTTATTTTGTGTGTGCATGTATATATAGGAACAGTCTGGGGGAGGGGTTGTGTCATGCAATGAAGCAAAAACAAGATGACTCCCTTGGACAGAAGAGTCTTAGTGTTGCAGGAGGAAGCAGGGAGGGGTGGTCACGGGAAGGGTTAGCATGTTGCTGTTCCCGCTGGTTCCTACTGAGAACCTGAAGCATCAGTAGGGAGGGCAGAAAGCATGATGATCTCTTCAGGGGATTCCTATCTGAACGTATCAGATGTCCTATCAAAGTAGACAGGTCTGTTGCAGAACATAAATGGTCATGACTTCCTGTGGTCCTGAGGTGGGGCAAAATAATCCATAAACATGGTCCTTCTGAGCATGAATGTTTCTCGACTGGCCAGCAGAAGACTCTGGGAACAGAGATGGAGCACAATTGGGGAGGAAAAAAGTTCCAGAGATGGGGTGTCTTCATGGCGACTTTGAGAAATGTCCTTTGTTCCAGCATTCCTAGGTGACGCCACTGGTAACTTGGTCTGAGCCGTTGTCATGTCACTGCAGAGGCCAAGGGCCAAGGGTCAGGAACCATCCTAGGTTGAGAAGAAAGTGCATCTCAAGGCCAGTGAGCGCTGCAAAATGGTTTGTGGTTGGGCCAAGAGAAGGAGCAAGTGTGGGGAGGCTCCCCCGTTTAGATGCCGATGGTCTGCAGAACCCGCCTCTCATTGTCATTAAGGTGGCCTGAGAACATGATGTAACAGGGCTGCTGAGCAAACTGGCAGAGAAAGTCCGTGAGATATGCCTGGAGGAAGAATAAGAGTGGCATTACTGAGGGCTCCCAGAGTCACCCATCTGCAGCAGGGTGAGAACCACCACAAAGTGGTACTGGGAATGCTGGCTTTTAGACAAAGACCAGCTTCCCAAAGGGTGGTTTTTGAATTCTTGGAGCTACTTTAGGTGTAACTCAGGGACAAATTCGGTAGGAAACTGAAATATTTCCCAGCCTCTATCTCATCTTTCATCCTGAGGACCTTCACAATACAGCTTCATGAAGGTGGGTTACAACACTGGTATAAAACACAAACTGAAGTCCCAGTCCCCCCCAAACCCCTTGATCACTCAGCATAGGTTCTCTGAGGCTCCCATGAAGAACCATGAATGGATGTAAGCCCACAGTCCTGTTTCCATGGCTCAGGATACTGTCACTTCCAGACTTCTTCTCTGGACACCCTCACCTGCAGATCAATCTGATAGAGAGGATCCTTCAGGGCATCGGGGTCATCTTCCTCATCATCCTCGTAGTAATCCTCCTCTGTTAGACATAGCCAACACAGGGCAGGTCAGGACAGAGGCCCATGATCAGCCCTGGGTGGTGAGGTACCACCACATGGCTGAGGCAGAAGGGGCAAAGTCCAAGGACCGTCCTTCTAGGCCCACCTCTCCCCTTTCTTGGGTTCCCCATTCTTGGCATCACTGTGCAAAGAAAATGTATTCACCACGGCTGTTCTCTTCTTAAACTGCTTACCATATTTACTTGTAGCCAGAATATCAGATAAAAGCTGGCCAGCTAAACCATCCTCCTCCTCCTCTTCTTCCTCCTCCTGGTCCTCCCACATATCATTGGAGTCATCTACTTGGAAATGAAAAGCAGCTAAAGTATATCCATGCATTTTCCCTTCCCACATCTAAACAGGCCAGGCATCCAGGGGCTTCTCCCATGCAGCCCGCAGTCCCTGTGGGAGAGAACCAGGGTGGCCAAACCCTCGTAGTAAGTCAGAATGAAGAACCAGATCTTCCAAAAAGGAAAGGCGAGGCAGCTTGCCTCTTCCCTGCCCACAAGCCCAACCTCTGTGATTTCGTAAGGTAGACCTGACAGTGTAGTCACAGAGTACTCATTCACTAGACACTCTTTTTCCTGTTTAAATCAGTGACAACAAACCAAATTGACAATTTGACAATTTGTAACTTCATCTGCTGAGTTACAAATCTCCAGGGAGTAGGGCCTGGTGCACCTTGACTCCACTCTGCAGGAGTAGCCTGGCGAGCGGCGTTGGCCTCCATGACGTTGGAGAGTTCGTTGATGATCAGCTTTAGGATCTTGACCAGCAAAGGAATGTTTGTCCAGCGCTCTGGGTCTGGGAAGGAAGGAGGGACTTCAGGTTAGACTGCACTGGGCTCATTGCTGGCACATTCCTGTCCCTCCTGCAGTGCCACTCACCAGAATTCACAGCCCTCAGGTGCTTTCCACAATCCCTGACTATATTTGGCCACCAAAGAATGATTTAAAGTTAAGTAACTTTATTCTGCCTGGTGTTGTGACACTTCAGAAGTAGTAACAAAACCATGAAACCAAATAACTGTACAGAGCAAAGTTCTCCAGTCCTCAAAGACCTACAGTTTGAGAAATATCATTGGCGAATACAAAACTACAGTTAAAGGGTTGGGGATTTAGCTCAGTGGGTAAAGTGCTTGTCTTAGCAAGTGCAAGGCCCTGAGTTTGATCCTCAGCACTAAAAAAACCCAAAACCAAAACCAACCAAACAACAACAACAAAAAACTACAGTTAAAGACAGTCGCTCTACCACAAATTACTGAAGTCACAGGCCAAAGACTATCTGGTAACAATGACATCATCAATATGGGTGTTAAGTCCCCAAAATGCAGTTGGAAGCTGGGGAAACCTTGGTACTAGAAACCATTTTTGTCAATTTTCAACAAAAGAATGGATATATAATCTTTTTTTTTTTTTTGGTGCTGGGGATTGAACTCAGGACTTGTGCTTACTAGGCAAGCACTCTACCACTGAGCTAAATCCCCAACCCCTGGATATATATTCTAATTCATTGTGTGCCTATAGTTTTCTCCCGCTTCTCTATTAAATACTTCACTGTTTTTTTGGGTTTTTTGGGGGTTTTTTTGATGGTACTAGGGATTGAGCTACATCTCCAGTCCTTTTCTTAAATTTTTATTTTGAGATGGGGTCTCGTTAAGTTGTTAAATTGCCTAGGCTGAGCTTGTGATCCTCCTGCATCAGCCTCCCAGAGGGCTGGGATTATAAGCATGCCCAATGCTAACATGTTTTAAAAAGAGATCACAGATGTACACCCCTGCCCTTTGCCCTAGGAATATTCTTGGCTTCTCCAAGGAACAGAGGGATGACAGTATCACCTACTTTTGGCGGACTTAGAGCGGGTACGGATTCCCTCATCCATATTGTAGATCTCTTCTCCCTTCACACGGATATCCTGCAGCCGTTTGTCATCTGCATTGATGCCATGCTGGAGTAGTTTACACAGTGCCACAGAGCTGGCAAGTAAGAGCAGAAAAGGTCAATCAGCCACCTGTATAGCATTCACTCCAAGGAAGTGAGCCATGATGCCCTAAGATGCTCTCTTAGAATGTACAAATTCCATTTACAACGAATTATGATAGATAAGTGCGTTTAGCTGAAAATGAAACTTAGAATTCATGAGATGTTCTAAATGAGGTCTTGCTACAGTTTAGATTTAGAATGTCTCCACAAATTCTCATGTGCCTAGAGGGGGGCTTTTGGAGGACAGCTAGACAGTGGGGGTGTTGTATGCATGTGGGGAGTGTGCAGTTGGGAGGTGGGGCTTGGAAGAGGCAGGTCACTGGGGATGTGACTTGGAAAGGTGTGTGTCTCTCTTTGGCTCCTCCCTTCTCTCTTTGCTTCCTGGTCAGCATGATAGAACAGGTTTCCCCTGACCAGGTGCTTCACCATGCCATTTCTCCCTTGGAGCCAGACGACTATGGACTGAAATCTCTGAACACTGTGTGTCAAAATAAACCCTTCCTCCTTTAAATTGCAGGTGTCAAGTATTGTGTCTCAAGAATGCCAAAGTGACTAAGATAGATCTGCTCTTGTCTAAGCAAAGCCAGGGTGGGGAAGCATCACAATGGGTGGCCACACTGTAAAGTGTAAAGTGTGATGAGTTTAGGCCAGAAAGTTAGAAAGCCATGGTTAGAAGCCTTGGGTTTATAAAGGAGAATGAGCTACTAGCAGTACTTAGCTGAGCGGGGGTCTGTGGCAGAAAAGTTATAAGCCAGCAGGCATCAGAAATATATGGACTACTGTGTTGGTTATCTTTTGGGGATTTCAAGATGGTAGCCATTCAAGCTGAGTGTGGTGGCACACACCTGTGATCTCATTACTGGGCAGGCTTTCAAACATGTGGTTAGCAAGAAAGACAAAAGAGACTACAGGGAGTTTGACATATCAAACAAAAACCAACTCAGGGATGAAAGGAATGTGGGCAGGGGTAGAATGCTCAGAGAAGAAAAATGGGGGCCTACCTGACTTTGCCTTCATACTGTCCATAGAAGAGATGCTGACGGCTTGTCCACTCAGCCATCACGAACTCCAGGGCAGGTTTACCAGTAGGTCCCGGGAGGCTACAAAGGAACTCCAAGAGAGGTTCCAGCTGAGTGTGTACCAGATGAGCAAACACCATGATCAGAGACTAGGAGATAACAAGCAGGACATCTGCTTCAGGGAAATTAATTTCAGACAGAGGAGATGAAAGAGAAAGGGCTCGTCAGTCAAGAAACAGTCTATGCGCTACAAGGACAGGATGAGAGAACATAGAGACTTTATCTGTGTTTAGTGGGCCAGAACAGATCCAGTTTTTCTTAACTATTCAACCAAGATAGCGAAAGGACAAAACTAGTCAAGGCCCACACACTAATTTGCATCTCTATCACCTGGGGGTGGAAAAGCCCAACTCCACACAGCACCTACCTGCATGACACTGAGAGTCTCTGCCTGCTGCATCTTACTGAGGATGGCACGAAGGATCTGGTCCAGATTCTCCCCCAGCTCCCGCCCTGCCTTGGAGATGAGCGTGGAGACAAGGCGGCCCACAAAGGCTGCAGTGAACTCTGATGTGCGGGGGTCTAGGAGCTGGCTCACCACTTGCATCACATACCACAGCCCGTTGTGGCCTTGCTCGTCATGCCACTGGGCGACCTGCTCCAGTGTCACTGACACATAGGCCCGCAAGCACTCGCCACCATTCTGGAGAGACAGAGGAGGCACGCAAGGTCAGCAACCAGGAGACAGACACCATGAGGCCCTTCACCTACATGGGCAAATGCTATTCAGAGGCCTAATGCCTCAAAAGAGCCTATGGGGTTTGTGGCAGGCTCATTCCACTGAGCCAGATATTTACTGTTACAGATACAGACATGCACCATACAATCTCCCCTCTACCCAATCAGCTATTTTAAAAATATGTATTTCTGATCACAAGGGACAATGGTCAAGCATATGAAGATTAACCACTGCTGATCTGAAACGTTTCTCAGACACAGCAATAACTAGGGGTACTGTAAGTCTTTATGGGAATAAAAATAGACCTTACACAAACTGCAATTTGCCTAGGGATTTCTAAGCTGATCAATACCCACTAGCAAGTTCCTAAAACCTTTACGATCAATTACAGTAGTAAAGTGATAGGCCTCTGGAGAGATGAAGGATACCTGAATATTTTTCTCTTCTTCTCCAGAGGCCTATCACTTGGCTGACTTTATCAACAGGAGAAATATGCAAAAACTCCTAATGGCCCCAAGTCTAGATGTTTGTAATCTCTTCTGCACTACGGATACTCAGATACAGATGGCCAGGATGCCTGGGATCTGTACTCCTTAAGGTTATAGTGGACCCCAAAGCACAAAACATTTGGCTTTTGTAGCCTGAATTCTTCCTGAGTCCTCTGTGTAAATGTGGAACTGACAGAAAAGCACAAAAGCAAGTCAGATTTTTCAGCTTACTCTAAGCCTGTGGCTGGGGAGCTATCTTTCTTCTAGTCTCCACGTCTCAGATACCTGCATGGTGGCGTTATCATCCGTGTGAAGGGTGCACTGCGCCACAGCAGGGAAAGCTTGGCAGATGAGGAGCTGGGACAGGGGAGGCTTTGTATTCCGCACTACTGTGGTCAGGATATCAATAGCTGTCTGAAGGAGAGAAGAAAGAAGAGTTAGAACTCCCTCTGGAATGGGAGATGCCCAACAAACATGATGCTTACTACGTAAACAGATATACCATAGCCACCCAGAGAAGGTTCATTAATGAAAGGCAAGTTTCCATAAAATGAGGAACAAGCAGTAGATAGTTTATCACTTTATTAGCCATGGTGGGGGGGGGCAGTACCTGGCAGTGGACTGTACAGCCAGGTAGCATACTTAGTGCTACTGTGTAATGGTGAGCTATGGTCAATTCATAGTGCACCTCTGGAATTAGAAGAGCCATTTTTCTTAAAGCCTCAGACAAACACCCACTGTTCTTATGGGCAAAGTATCCGCCCTCCAAATTGCTCTACTCCATGATTTCCAATGGTATTACTAGTTTCCTGTCGGTTAGGTGGGACCTGTGGGTGGCTCTCACAGATCTCTCTCTGACATATACAGGCCTTGTACCCACTCACCGCACAGAGCCCTGCAGGGATCTTGTCTGTTGGGGCCTGCATTATGCTGACCAGAGTGGGAATCAGCCTCATCTGCATTGGGCCCTGACAGGCTTCGATTTGAGACAGCTCCTTGAAGATGTCCTGAGCCAGTGAAGCGACGACAGGATCTGAAGTGCAGAAGGCAACACAGAATCCCCCACTTGATGGTCTGTATCTATTTCTGGCTTGATAATGCTTGTTTTTTTGCCCTAATCTAAGTTAACTTTTACACTGATTACGTATCACATATCGGGACCTAATGGGGCTACATGAATAAACTGAGAGAACAGGAAAGACGTTAAATCTCCAAGAGGCACAGTATGTAAGTTTTCTTTTCTTTTCAGGCTGGGGATTTGGATGAGTGGTTAGAGTGCTTGTCTGGCAAGCACAAGGCCCAAGTTCAATCCCCAGTACCAAAAAAAAAAAAAAAAAAAAGAAAAAAAGTACCCTCTGGGGATTGGGCCTTTGCATTGAGCTACATCCTCAGCCCTTTTTTATTTTGAAATAGGGTCTCACTAAGTCACTAAGTTGTCCAGTCTGGACTTGAACTTTTGATCCTCCTCCCTCAGCCTCCCAGATTGCTAAGATTACAGACATGCACCCCCAAGCCTGGCTAAACTATTCCCCCCCCCCCTTGGGGAAAATCTTCCAGGTTTTTGTTGTTGTGAAACCAGGATTGATTATGAAAACAATGCCTGGGGGAAAAAGCCCTATGGTCCTATGGTTCGGGGGTGTGTGTGTGCGTGCGTGCGTGCGTGTGTGTGTGTGTGAGATGAGGGATTAAACCCAGGGCCTTGCTCATGACAGACAAGTGCTCTAGTATTAAGCTATATCCCCAACCCCCAGTATTTATGTTAAGACATGAGTTTCAATGAGTTTCAAAAACTGCCAAAACATATTTTTTCCCCTTAAGTCTTGTGTGTTTTTCCCCTGAAGTCTTGTGTGTTGAGGAGAAACCACTCGTATTTCTTAGGAGGAAGGACTTCCAAGCCATTTCTGGAGCAAAAATAAAACTCTTTAAAAAGCAGACCCGGGGCTGGGGATTTAGCTCAGTAATTAGAGTGCTTGCCTTGCAAGCACAAGGCCCTGAGTTCGATCCCCGGCACCACCAAAAAAAAAAAAAAAAAAGGCAGACCCTTATGTCACCCAGGCGTGGTGGCGCAAACCTGTAATCCCATTACTTGGGAGGCTGATGCAGGAGGATCGCTGTGAGTTTGAGGCCTACCCTACCTGAACTGCATATTGAGAAGCTGTCTAAAAAAAAAAAAAAAAAGGCAGTAGACCCTTATGAAGAAATGGTTCAGTGGTGGCAAACCTATAGCACGTGTGCCACAGCAGGCTATTTGTATCACTAAAACCTCGAAAAGGTTCACCCTCATTGACAAAGATAATAAAAATATCCTCTAGCATGAGAAATATATGTTGTGTGCACTAAAGTATGCATAAAAATCACTGTAGCATTATTTGTAATAGAAAAAAATAGAGAATACTCAAGCTGTCCACTAACAGAATGAGTACATAAATGATGATACAGAAATTTTATGGAATATATGATGGTTGGAAAGAATAAGATATATATACAAGCATGCAGTATGGGAAGATCTCCAAGATATATTTTTAAGTGAAAAAGTAACTATTACATAAGTAACTCCTCTCCCTATATATCTTTCTGAGCTTAATACTAGGGCTCTCTCTTTTAAAAACAAGTATCTTTAAAATTTTTTCTAGTAATACAGTACTAATAAATGCATCACCAAAAAATACAGAAACACATTAAAGGAAAGGGACTGGGGATTTAGCTCAGTGGTTAGAGTGCTTGCCTAGCAACCACAAGGCCCTGAGTTTGATCCCTGGTACCAAAACAAACAAACAAACAAACAAACAAAAAAAACACTAAAGGAAAAAGAAACTTGTAATTTCATCACCCAGAGATAACCACCCTTAACATTTTGATGTATTTTCTTCTGGTATTTTTTTTCTATATACATACATCCTTTTCTAAAACAAAACCCCAAACTTGGGATCATATCCTAGATGTATTTTTGGAAGGTTGTTTTTTACTTATAATGTAAACACCTCCCCATGGTTCTAAACCAATGTGAAGCTTGATTCTGAGGGCTGCAGAGTATTTCATTTTATGGATATAATTAATCTTCTTTCATTATGTCCAGGGGGCTGGGGATTCAGCTCAAGTGGTAGAGTACTAGTCTAGCAAGCGCAAGGCCCTGAGTTCAAGCCCTAGCACCCCCTCAAATCATTATGGCCATAAAAAACATGGTTGAATAAACTGTTCACAAACGTTTGCATGTTTCTTTCTTCAGTTTCTTCTTTTGCAAATTGTAGTTCTAGGCCTCTTCTTATGGGAAGCTTTTCATTTGACTGCTCAATTTCCTATTCTATCATTAAAGTTCTGGATTAGGTCTCTTACATATTAGCCTTTTATTTATTATATTCCCCCAGCTAGTCCCTGTTATATAAAAGTGTTTCAGGAATAGGTTAAAAAATATATATATCTATATATCTATATATCTATATATATATATGCACAACTCTATTCTTTGGTAATTGAAGGCTACATTTTTTGTTTGTGATACTTAAGACCATTAGACCTTAGGGAAACTTTCACCTAATTTACCAGCCACCATGTTTTTTCTAGTGTCCCTCATCAACACATCCTCCCTAATGCATACCATTACTGTACTTGAGGAAAATGGCAATGGTGAAGGGGCAGATTTTGCTTTCCATGCTTGCTGTGAACTCTGGGTCTACTGTACAAACGATGCATAGGGTCTCCATCACCAGGTTGAGAACCTCTGAGCTGAACTGGGCTGCTAGGTGAATTAAGCCATCAAGGATGCTGGGGAGGAAGGGCTGAAGCACGTGGGTACTCTCTGAGACTTTCAGTTGATCACAATAACTAGAGAGAGACAGATAAGCAAGAATTACTCATAAGTAGAGCTCTCAATTCGGGGCTTTTCCAATCTTACCTATTACAGTATTTAGGTACACTGTTTTCTAAAGCTACTTCTAGAGTCAGATATGTTTTTCCATCTTTATGTGGCATGTTATATAAATTTAAACAGCATTTATTTTTAAATTCCCCCCCCCCCACACAAGGCATTGAATCCAGATCCTCGCACAGGCTAAACACACACTCTACTACTGAGCTACATCTTCAGCCCATTTGCTATTTCCTTTGAATTTCCTCCTTCCCTCTGTTTTTAAGCAAATCCAGTCATGTCTTACATCCAAACCATTAAGATATTAGGTTAAATGCTTTATGATTCCTTGAACTACTGCTTTAGTCACATTCCTAAGATTTGGCTACATAGTCCCATAATTTACTAAATAGTTACAGTGTTTAACATCTTTTTTTAACACAACTGTTATTTAATGAGACTTGTTTTTGAGAGAGAGGGCCTCACTATACAGTTCAGGCTGGCCTTGAACTCACTATGTAGCCCAGGCTGGTCTTGAACTCTTGGTGATCCTCCTGCCTCAGCCTCCTCAATGCTAGGATTACAGGTGTGCACCACCATACCTGGCTTTGAGACTACTTTCTAACTTCAGTATTATAAAAATTTTGTGCTTTCTTTTTTACACGCAAAAATGAGACATAAAAAATTATATGCAAAAAAATTACATGTATACTGACAGTCAGTTTACTACTCATAGGGTTTAAAGTTCTCTATATGAAGTTCTATTGCACTGACCTCTTATTCAACTAACAAATATTTACTGATGCCACCTACCATGTCCATTGGATACAATTTTTACAAATAAATTACCTAAGTCTTCACTTTAGTTTTGGAATGGCAATATTGTTTCTTTACGTTAAAATACCCTAGTACAGAAACACGACTCTGCTTTTTAAATTAATTTTTAAGTATTTTATGTTTACATTTTTTGTCATAGTTGTCAGTTGGTTTCTTTGGTCCCAATGACCAAAGAAATTGTGGGCTCTGATCTCAGATTTGGCTGTAGACTTTTGGGAGAGGGGTGCTGGGGATTGAATTCAGGGCTTTGCCTTGCTAGGCAAGGACCCTACAATTAGCTAAATCCCTAAACCCTAGACTTTTTGATTGTTGATACATTACATCTTTTTTTTTTGCTGAGACAGAGTCTTGTGTTTCCCAGGCTAGCCTCAAACTTACTATTCTTCTAACACAGCCTCCAAAGTACTAGGATTACAGTGTGCACCCTTATGCCTGGCTTTCGTTTTTTTCAATACCATCTTACTTAGGCCTAACTTCTCCAGAAGTGGCATCTGGCTTCGGTCAGCATTCAACTCCTTGGACTTACTTTTTAGCCCATCTCTCTACTAGTACAGTACTCAGCTGTGCTGTAGCCATCCCCTACCCCTAAATTTAAGGGTTTATAGTTACTTGCTCCTCTAATGAATTTAAATTTTATAGTCTGATAGATCACAGAAATAGGATCATCTGTCCAGATAACACTAGATCCTGTATGCCATGTTAAGAGAATTCAGGGATTATTTTGGAAGTTCATGTTTCTTAAAGTTTTTAACAAATTATTTCTAATACTTGAATTGCTCCTTGTCCTAAACCAAAGTCTTCACTTGAAGAGCCCAACGAGGAGCCATGAAAATTTTAACTAGAAGAGCAACAATATCAGCTTTCCATTTTAGAAACAGCACCTTGACAGCTCAAATAATATAGGTATAGCAGTGTCAGGCTGGAGGTGGAGATCAATTGGGAAGCTGCTGAAATAATCCAGGGAACAAAAGTTGAGCATGAGATCTAATGTATTGGCAGTGGAAGAGAAGAGAGGCTATGGAATCAAGATCTAAAAGGCAAAGAGCTGGGATCTCTATTAAAACAGGAAATGTAAGACTTCTGTCTTTAAATTCAAGATATAAGGGCATGAGATTCCTACCTTTACCAAATCAAGGGGTAGGCAGGATGAGCTAGGAGACTGTAAATAGTAAGCTCTGTAGTCAATGTGTTGATTTTTAGGTACTTAAAAGAAATCTATTCTGGTATGCATAATAAGCAGTGGGTACATTAATTTGGGTCTCAGGAAAGTCTGGCATACATACAATTTGAAAAATGTGACAGAAGTATGATTACTTGTCAATAAATATCTTGTTTCAGAAATTATTTAAGACAATTTACAATGATACAAACTATGACACAGAAGAATAAAGTTGGAACAAAAGAAAAAAGCAAGATTACTGTGATAACCATTAAAAGACTGCTAGCAACATCAGAAAGATTTCAGTAATATGATAAAGACATAAGCCAGATTGCAATTGGCTGGAAAACTAAACTGGAAATGACCGAGTAGAGAATCATGGCTGTGAAGAAAAGACAGTATCTCTTCACAGGATTTTAACTTGGGACCCAGGGAGTCAGTGTCTATTGTTGCATGTAAAATTCTGTAAACATGTCTGAGTATCCATTTCTTTGGCAAGATATCCATAGCTTTTGTCACTTTTCAAACAGCTTCCAGGAAAACCACCGAGCCACTGTCCGTGTAGTCAATGAGAGTTATACATTCACGATTAAAAATTTAAAAAGCTTAGTTTATGTTTTTCTGACTATAAAAGTAATATAAACTTATCGACAAATATTTTAAATGTATAAGTATATAAAGAATGAAAGTTCCTTGTATTCTAATCTCTAAAGAGAATCAATGTAAACAAGGATACTTGGTGGGTACCACTGCTTGTCTAAAGTACCCTAAGTAATGGGCTCATTTTACCCTAAGGACTTTCACATTCACATTTGTATGAAGTTCCTCTCTCAGCTTGCAACTTTGAACATTTCTAAAAAATCACAATACAAAGTAGACAAATCTTTATCATTCATTCACAGCTGCTTTTAAATTTATTACCCCGGTTCTACCCTTGGCCCAACAATGTGCAGTTTCAAGTAAGATATACACAGATTTGAATAGTTTGGTTCTTATTTAGTTGGGAAATGCATTTAATCATATACTGACACTTATCACAAGAGACATTTCTCTTTTTTTAATACAGTGGTATACCTCAGTTCACGAACTTAATCCATTCCACAATTCTGGAAAAGACAGCCATGTTTGTGTCTGTGCAGGAAAGATGGCTGCGGTTGTGTTCATCACTCAATGCAGTTTGCCAAACCCTTTTTTTTGTGTGTGTGACAGGTATTGAACTCAGGGCCTTGCACTTGCTAGGCAAGCACTCTAACCACTGAGCTAAATCCCCAGCCTCTAACTCTTCTGTTTGTGAAGCAAGGTACCACTGTACCTCAAGAGACAAATAATGCATATAAATGAAATCAAATTTTATGAAGGCCTGAAATGACACAGGCAGTGACCACTGGCCTAGAAAAATCCCTCACACACATGCCTTAACTAGTGCAGGGATCTCAGACATGCAGAGTAGCATCGAAGTATTTTGAAAAGCTATACTTAGTTTGTCTCTCCCTCTCTCTTTTTTCTTTGGTACTGGGAATCGAACTCAGGGCCTTGTGGTTGCTAGGCAAGCACTCTAACCACTGAGCTAAATCCCAGCCCAGTTTGTCTCTTAAGAATAAGATTTTAAATTATTTTAGAGCCAAAGATCCACTTTACCTAAATTGCACAGAAACGCCGGGCTTCTGTTCATGGTTATAACATTAAGCATTCAATTAATAAATACAGAAGGAACATGTAGGTCCTCAATGCTTTCTGAAGAGATACGTATAACAAGGCATGGTATCTCAGTCTCTACCTCAAAAAGTAAAGAGTGCCAGCAGGTGGAAGATGAATTTTGTGTTGGCAGTGTTTAGGATTCAATTGAGATGCTTAAGTTTGGACCTGAAAATATTCCTTAAAATAACAATGCCCTACTGTGGAATATAAATAAATGACTATTGAGCTGCTAGAGCCTAAGTTGTGAAAAGAGATAAAACTGGGGGGGAAAAAAAGAAACGTTTCTAGGCCATATTCTCCCAAATTTAGTTTCTCATACAGAGGCAATTCATCAACTCAATGCTGTGGCTTGGATCCTATTTCTACCACTTGTTAATTTTATAAACATGCAAGTTATTTGTCTCTTCAAAGCCCCAAGATTTTCACCTTTCATCCACTGATGGAAGGAATTTAAAGGAAATGAAGAACAAAAAAGTGGGGCTGGGCATTTAGCTCAAGTGGTAGAGCACTTGCCTAGCAAGTGCAAGGCCCTGAGTTCATCCCCAGCACCCTAAAAAAAGCAAAAACAAAAACAAACCAAAATACAACTAGGGGATCTTCTGGACTCATAAAAACTACGTTACCAACATGCTGGAATGTTTTCTTCCAACATTTACTTTAAAGGAGATCTTTGGAGAAATTGTCAACCAACATAATACAGTGGACAATCATGGTTAGGGATGCCTATCTTAGGTAATCTCTCAAATTACTTCTCTTTTTCCACTGGATCATTAAAATGAGTCTTATTTTAACAGGGCCTGTGTTTCAGCACAGGGGGGTCCGTATACAGGAGGAATGCCTCCTAGACTAGAACCTGAGAAGTGGCTGGAGTGCTCTTACATAGCAGCTCTAAACCTGTGTCAGTGAGGGGCAGGTCAGAAACAAGAAAATCTTCTGGAAGGCATGCTGTGAGTGCTGGGTATGCAAGGAAGGGGCCCAAGTCCCTTCCTTCCTGATCTTAACCAAGCCAGGGTGCCCTAACCCTTCCTGAAAAAGGCCACGGTAGTATCTGAAGTGGCAGGAGTAGGGTGGGGCACCACGCTGACTGACTGCGCTCACGCTGGGAGTGGAGAGTGGCAGGTGGATTGCTGGGAAAGACACTGAAGCAAGCTGTCCCGGGCCACTGGAGATGCTGAGAGGGAGCAAAGGGAGATGAAGGAAAAGGGTGCAACAGTCCAGCCAGGCCATGTTCCCCTTCCAGCCAGCAGAGGAAAAATGAGAGAGTCAGGCATTTCTTGTCTGTCTCACTTCCCCCTTGAGAGATTTCATCCTCCTTAATCTTAAGGGTAGCTGAACAGTGAAAGTCTGTCTTCTGTAACTGCTTCAAAGCTCTCAAAGTAATTCTTATTACCCTAGAGTAGCATACTCACCCCCAGATGGCTCTCACCGCAGAAATTCGAACTGATGGGGGTTGTGTCTCATGAAGACCACTAACTGTTGCCTGTAGGAACTGCTGGATCAGTTCGGGGGACATAGCAACGGTGAAGCGACTGGCAGCCCACAGTGCCCGACCCAAGAGGAAAGGAGACACTGGGAGAAAGACAGAGGAATTACAGGTTGGATGATGAAAGCTCTGTTACATCCCCTTCCTGCCTCCTGTCTTCATTCCTCAAAGGTTCACAAGTAACTGGATGCTACATAATATATACAGGTCATTTGAGAGAAAAGCATGATTTCGTAAGGTAAAAGCAAATGTGTGATCTATGGTACAGAATCAATTTCCCAGTTTCACTTCTGTCTGTTGGCAAAACTGATCTTGATTGTTCTGAAACTAAAGAGACTTTACTATCCCAGTTCCCAGCCCTAGCTCTCATTATTCCTTACCTGCACTGCTGGGTTAGTCTTCTACGTATCTTTACCATTGCTATTTTCTTTCCACTCCTGGACCACTGCTAGAACAATTATAAACTGGAGTTCTCATCATGCCACTCTTCTATTCACCAAATTAAGAGCACCTTAGTTAGCATGGCACTCAAGGCTTCCTAAAAATCAGTGACTCTCCCATTACCTATGAGTTCCCTTTATGCACTCTTAACTCAAGCACATATCCATCCCTAGCAACTCGTATCTTACTTTGCCAGCTCTGTACTTTGTGCATATTACAAGACAACATACTTCCCCTTTTGTGTCACCTAACTGATCTCTCATGGCAAAGTAATCCTATCTCTGAGCCACTGTGATTCTGTGTTTAGCACCTTACATGGTGTGTATTTTGTTTGGTATTCCAGCCATGGTACATAAGGATTACTATTTCCTGCCTACAGTAAGCTGCTGCTTGAGGAGACTAAAAATCAGCCTGCCCATAGGGCTTAACTTAGTTACACTGATAAAAACATCCAGGTAGCACAAATTACTAAATAGACCCTAACAAACCTCTCAAATATTACACGATACTTCACATAACATAAAACAACAGTTCTAAAAGTATGGTAAGGAGTTCCTGGAAGTTTCTAAAGTTAAAACAATTTTTATAATAATACTAAGACATCTTCAGTCCTTTTCACTGTCTTTTATAAATGTACCATGGAGTTTTCCAGAGGCTATATAGTATGTGATACCATGGCTCTGAAACTAATGGAATGTTTGTAAGTACAATTACTATATTTTAAAGATCTTCTCTGTTTTAAATTTTAGTATGTTAAATATTGATAAATAAAACCCACATAAAAATATGTTGGGGACTGTTGATAATTTTTTAGACAATAAAGGGGTTTTGAGACCAAAAGGTGTGAAGATTCTTTTCCAGACAAATGCTATAAAGAAAAATGTAGATGGGTTTGAGAAATCCTGACACTTTCATTTAACATGTAATCACAGAATGCCTGTTATATGACAAGGCATTCTAGGATACAATCATATACAGACATGATTTCTACTCTCTAGGACCTTACATTCTAGGAGAGAGGAAAACATGCTGAACAACTATGACCTGATGTACTACATGCCAAGTGCAGAGTGAAACAAGATAGTCCCAGTGAATCTGGGCTCTGAATGTACAACAATTTTAATTTTGTGATTCAGAGA
Organism: Hystrix cristata; assembly: GCA_004026905.1. Taxonomy (NCBI): domain Eukaryota; kingdom Metazoa; phylum Chordata; class Mammalia; order Rodentia; family Hystricidae; genus Hystrix; species Hystrix cristata. The sequence continues at coordinate 99,165 of PVJO010000448.1, forward strand.
ATGGAAGTGATGGGGTAAGAAATCCTGTAACAGATTATCTATTTAGAGTCATAGAGCAAAATGTTATTAAATGATATAAGCTACTCCCAAGGTTATCCTCTGAAAGAAAGGTAAGTAAATGGACCAAGAACAGGTAAATAGTACAAATGTCCCAGGGTTTAAGTACTGAGTGGGGAAGCAAAGGCAGTATGTGTTTTAAGGATGAGAATAGGAATGGCACGGGCACAATCAATGTAGCAGAAAATGTCACACTGAGAGCCAATGATTTTTAGCTACTACTCTGTAGAAATCAGTCTAATAGTAAAGACTACTATTTCTTTTTTTAAGGCAAGCAGCTAACTTGGACATGAATGCCGGCCAAGAACATAGCGTGAGAAAAATGACAGGAAACAAACAGGAAGAATGAGTCCGACTGCTGTTCTGCACCTATTAACTCAAGCCAGAGTTCTTAAGAATAGCAAGCAGATTTGCATTCCATTCAAATGCCAACAATAGCCGTGAATGGGAGTACAACTTGGGAGGAAACATGAACAGCATGGAAGAATTATGAACTATATACAATCAGTGTCTTAATAGGTGAAATGTGACCCAAGATCTCTGGAGTGTTTTAGGCATTCAGATGAGCTCACGTCCTAGGGTGCAAACAATGTCCACCCAAAGAAAACAAGAATACTTGGTCTACCTGTCTATAAGAAAAATATAATTAAAAAAGAAAAGAAAAGAAAAGAAAAATATAACTGAGTTGAAGGCAGGTCTAAAGATCTTCCAGAATCCTGGCCTGCACAGAACATACCTGAGAGGTTGAGGTCTGCAAGGATGACATTGGTCAGGAACCCATGCATGTCGAAATGGATCCTGCCATTTTTCACACTGTCAGTGATAATGGATTTCACTGAGCCTAGGGCAAGCATGCAAGCCTCGTGGATCTTCCACCTGTGAAAAGGATACCACAGCTTGGTAAAACCAACTGTACTACTGAAAATAGCTCAATATTAGAGGGAAAAAGATTCAGGAAAGGACATTCCAGCATAATCTGACCCAGAAAGGCCATTTATTTGTCCTTCCCATCTAAACAAAGTTATTAAACTGCACCAAAAATGAGAGCAAATTTGGTAAACATTTTTCTAATTAATAGAAAATAAAAGTCCTTCCTTTCAAGGTTATTTTTTTTGTGTTTGCTTTTATTTCATGGTTATTTTATTTTTTTGGTGCTGGGGATTGAACTCAGGGCCTTGTGCTTGCCAGGCAAGCTCTCTAACCACTGAGCTAAATCCCCAGCCCTAAAGGTTATTTTAAAATAGATTAAAAAAAATTTTTTTTAGCCGTTATTTTAAGGTTAGGTAGAACTGCTTTAGAACAGATGATTCAAAGTAAGGACTTGTTTGCCTCAGATCTGATACCCAAAACAGGTTACAAGTTAAGCATTTTAACCATTCGCTCTTACCAGTGCTCAGCGCCACTGTTTTTGGTTTGCTCAGCTTCTTGTAAATGCCGTGTGGCTGCAGCGGCCAGGGCTGCTGCACTCTCATTCTGGAAATCTGTGGCCACTGCCTAGGGAGAAAGAAGGTCTAAAAAATCTTATGTGCATAGTAAATTTTTTTTTTTTTAACTGAAAATGCTTTAGTCGTTTATTAAAAGTGAACGGCTCAAACTCTTTCATACATACATGCTAAACCCTGACTAGGTGTATTAAAAAAGTGACTCTATTAGTTCAGGGTTTATAATGAAATCAAGTAACATTTATACTTCTGCAAAGCCTAGGCATTGTAAGGCTAACTAGTTGCTTCCTTCTGCTATATTCAGTAAGTGTAAGTGAAAGTAATAGATTCACCTTTGGATGAGAAGGCATCAGGTATTTATTCTTTTGGAATCTGGTCAGGGAAAAATAAGGCTACTCTACTAGCCTTTAAGACTACTGTAATCTAAAAAATAAAATAAAATAAAATAAAATAAATAAAACTACTGTAATCTGGGGCTGGGGATTTAGCTCAGTGGTTAAGAGTGCTTGCCTAGCAAACACAAGGCCCTGAGTTTGATTCCTAGCACCAAAAAATCCCCCCAAAACAAAAAACTACTGTAATTTTACATGATGCTTTAGAAATATTAAATGATAATAAGAAATGACTCACCAACAAACCTCCCACCCAAAAGGAAGCAAGTGGCAGCTTCCTCATAGCATTCCAGCCTAAAGACAACTCTATGCTCTGGTCAGAGGAGACAAAGAAAACATGAGCAGAGGTTGGGATGTTCACCTGTCAGTAATCTGTTTTTACTTTCCTTTAAGTCTGTCAAACTCTGGTTTGTGCTAGTCTTGTTGAAGGGCAGCTAAAACTGAAACATTCCTGATTCAACTACCCTAAGACTTTACTCTCTGGGCAATTCTTACATCTAATATTTACTCGTAAATCAGAACTAGTAGCAATAACTTTGGAATCTGAGTCTCAAACTTTGTTTGAGAAGCTCTCTTGTAGCCCCCAAAAAAGTCTGAGATAAAGCCATTCAACAACATTGCTCATTGTGGGTTACATATCTAGGAAGCAGAGAACCTCTCAAGTGTAACTTGATTGAAGTATCAAAGTAACTCACCAGCAATAGGTCTTGAGCTGCGATTCTAACAGTATAGGAGAAAGTATCATCATCTTCATCTTCTACAAACTGCTGGGGGTTGGCTGTCCACACTTTAATCTGAAAAGATGATGGAATTAGGTCTTTGTGAAGCTACCAATCTTACTCACATGTTCCTTCTTTTCAGCAGACATGGGAAGAGTTCTCAAACTTTCATCCTAAAAATGCTGGCCTCAAAAGTCTTTTTGTTGTAGAGAGACAAATCCTTTATCAAGATAGGTAGTAATGGCTACTGCTTTCTAGCAGATTCTATTTTAAAAATTTGACAGAATACTTAATCTCTGCTACTGCCAATCAGCTCTTACTCTTTGATAAACTGATTTTCTGATTATATTAGGTTTGATGGGACATTTACTATACAAATTATGTCAACTTTTGTGCCATTTTATATGAGAGGTAACATCTTATTTTCAGATGAACCTCTTACGAGGCTAGTAATCTAGTCACTATATTTCACTATTTATAGGGATCTGCTGAATACCAGGATCTTTGCCTAGTGGCCTCACAGAGATTTTCCTAATGGAAAAAGTGTTCTCAAAATCCAAATACCTAATATAGGACCGTGAATTTGAAAAAAAAAAAAAAGATATCAAAGCTTTCCTAGAACTTCGTATCAAGTTATTCTCCTTAGTGTCAACTTTTCAGAAATAAAGTGTTTATTTCACCAAGGCCTCACATTCATCAAGCTGCCTTTCCAATTACAAGCTGGTAACTGTCAGTTAAATATTATTTACCTGTTCCTCAGTGATTTGCATGTACAGGATAATATAATAAATCAATTCAGGCAAGGCTTTCTTAACAGTGCTTTTGAATTTGCTATTTTCTAGTAGGGCATGGACAAATTCAAAAATGCTAAAGACGAGATTTTCAAAACCCAGGACTTCACCTACAGGAAATACACAAGAGAAGAAATTAATGATAAGAAAGCAAAAGAAAGCATGTATGTTGGAAATAAACTACATTATCTTTGTAAATTAATGAATATTTAAAGCATTTGCTACTTATTATTCTAAAGGATTGGCAGAGGGGGTTGAAGAGTCAAAGAAAGGAACTGTGAGGCACTGTGAGGATTAATCACTCTTTGGTTTTTCTTTTTTGGTACAGGGTCTTGCTATGTAGTTCAGGCTGGTCTTGAACTCACTATATAGCCCAGGCTGCTTCAAACTTGCAGTGATCCTCCTGTCTCAGCCTCCCTAGTGCTAGGATTACACGTGTGTCACCATACCCAGTTATTTTTCTTTTTATTCTTATTTATTTTGCAGTGGTGGGGATCAAATTAAGGGTCTTGAGCATACTAGATAAGCATTCTACCACTAAGCCACAACCTAGCTCTTTGGTTTTTCAAGTAAAAAAAAAAAAATCAGAAACACTGCATATATTTTCCAGCTTGCTTACTTTTGATTTGAAATACTTAAAACAGAAATGAAAAGTATCATCATATGGGACTTCAAAATTAAACTAGACAAAACACCAAAAGCAGTTGGATTAAATGGGCTTTAAGGAATCTGCTTCAACTCAGAAGTTCTATGAGTACACGGTTTCTGCAAATGCCTATGCAGAATAGATTAAACATGGTCAGCGCTCAACTCTTCACATCTAATACACTGAAAGGAAGCTGATTAGAAAACTCACTAGAGAGAATGACGCCTCTAAGTTACTGGGTTTTTTCCTGTCTGACTTCTTTTTCTTTTTCCAGATCCCTTTTCCCAATAACTAGTATTTATGTCAAGATCACATATACTACATACCATCAGAATCCACAGGATCTTCTACTTCCTCTGTGTAATTCACTTCTGTCCTCACGTAAGTATGAAGAAGAGTAAAGAGCAAAATTGGAGTTTGCTTTACACATACATTACAAGGGAATGTTACATATTTCAACATCAGGAGTAAACACTTAATAGTGAATCACATGAATGAGAGACCCAAAGTTAGATTCCCAACCATAGTTGGTAGGAGGCCCCTTGAATTTTCAAGAAAGGATATAAAGCTGCACTCTCTGTTAGGGTGTTCCAAACAATAGGTAGAATCTGCTGCATGGAGGACACCATGTGCTTTGGGAAGTTTTTCACCAGGGCTGTCACTGCCTGAAATAAGGAGAAAAATACGCAAGAATGGCAATCAATGGTTTCAGATTACACTTTCCAAACTCCCAATCTCACCTGTAGGAAATGTTTACCTTTAGGACTTCCATCTTAAACCCGCTGTCAGATGTGGGGCCATCTGGTATCTGGAGGGCCTGAACAAAGGCCTCTGTGAACTGCTGCACCACAGGAAAGATGAGGACTTTGGCTGCACCCTGGTAACAGAAATTAAAGTTAATGCTGGACAAACCTCTGGTCTGTGGCTTCAATATACGTATTACACACTCTTTGTTTTGAGTACCTGGTGTTGAACCAAGGGCTCCATGCATGGTAGGCAAAGGGTCTACCACTGAGCTACCTGCCTCCCTTTTTATTTTATTCTGAAACACAGCCCTGCTAAGTTGCCCGGGCTGGCCTCAAATGTGCAATCCTCCTGCCACAGCCCCTCGAACAGCTGGGATGACAGGCGTGCCCCTACATGCAGCTAGATGCTGAGACGCCAGGCATCCAAAGCTCTCCCTGGGCTCAGGGCCCACTCAGAAGAACAGGTATAAAGTCAGCAGTGGGGTTTCCAAAGATTTCAAGTTCCCTTAACCACCTGACAGTTCTTCACCACAGTCTACTTAACAGTTACTTATCAGACCACTTTTTCATAATCACTTCTGAATCTCAGGAATCAGTATTTTTCAGCTAGCTCTGTTTCACATAAGAGGGTCATAAAAGAATAGAAAAGTTCTAAGGAAACTAATATGCAAAGGATGTGGGATATGGTGTTTGAAGAAATAAGCTGTATGCAAATTAAAAATTTAATAAAAATGTTAAGTCTACATACAAGGACAATGAACCGCTGCTTTGCTACAATGGAAGGTACTAATAAAGACTTTTTTTTTTAAATATTCATTTATTTTCATAGTTAGTGGTACATTTTATATATACCTAATAACATTCATCACAAGGAATTTGTAATAAAGACTTCCAAGCATGAACTTTTTTGTTTTTTGGTGCTGGGGATCAAACTCGGGGCCTTATGCTTGTGAGGCAAGCGCTATTCTACTGAGCTAAATCCCCAGCCCCAACCATGAAGTTTTTACTCAAAGGCTCACTTACCTTTTCCAGCTCCTCCATGTTACAGATCATATGGGCACAAGTGGTAAAAATCTCCACGGCTCGGGAACGGGTTCGGATACCATACACCTGGGGAAAAGTTATAGCACAGCCATGAGACTGGAGTGTGTGTGTATGTGTGTGTGTGTGTGTGTGTGTGTGTGTGAGACCAGAAGTAAGATTATGACTGGTCAATCCTCACACAAGATTAGATTTCCCACAGAGATGCAAAATATTCATTCGTGTTTGAGAGAAACTTCAGTAATTCAGAGAATATAAAGTAGCAGAATAAGAATGTCAGAACTTCTTAGAATTAGCCTTACATAAAGACTTTTGTAGGCTGACTTAGTTAAAATGGTCAAGGTATTTCTTTTCTTCTTTTTCTTTCATAGTGCTGGGAAACAAGCCAAGGGTCTCACGAATACTAGGCATGGTATTTACCACTGAGCTATATGCCTGGCTTTAAATGTACTTTAAATGTACTTTTTAAAAAATGTGCACTATCGGTTGGGGGCGAAACAGGAAGGTTAAAACATTACGTGTCATAAATCTGTAGCTTACTGTGAACAAGTTGCCATTCATATATAGATTGATATTCAAATATATATATATATTTGGCATATTACATGCGTGGCATATTAACAATCTAGTTAGCCAGGCATGGTGGCACACACCTGTACTCCCAGCACTCCAGAGGCTGAGACAGGAGGGTTGCAAATTAGAGCCCAGCCCAGGCAACTTAGCAGGACTCTGTCCCCACCCCAAAAATGAAGCAGTTGGGGATATAGCTCAGTGTAAAGCCCCTGGGTTCAATCTCCAATATCACACACTTACCAAAAAGGATCTATCTGTGCAATGAAGTGAGAGACTACTTCTAAATCCTTAACAGAAATCTAGAGGTAGCAATAAAGACACTAGGAACTTAGGAATTAGAGGATGCCAGGAGGTATGAAGTATATGAAGACATTCTTTGGCTGTGTCACTCTTTTCATCAAAGGCTTGCCTGTAGGTATGAGTGAAAAGTCTATTTTTAATTCCAACGTTGATCCAGACCTTCATCAGTTCAAGCTTTCAGGTATGGGCATCTTTGCAAACACAATAATAACCTCCTGCCAAGAGGTGGAAACCTGCACAGCCTCTTCTGCTGAAATCAGGGAGTTGAGATTCCATACCTCTGCCATGGTGAAGATCTTATACATCTCTGGGAGAATGACAGGAGCAACAAGTGGCATCTGTGTGTCTGTCACTTCTCGAGTGAACTCTACAAAGAAAAGAGTAGTACTATCAAAATATAAGACACTAAGTGTGAAAAGTTTCAAACCATTTCTAGGTGGTGGTCTCCATCATCATACAAGTAAGGACACTGGCCTGGTGCCCTCCATCCCGGGGCAGGAAAAGCAACTAATACACCCCACCATCTTGGGTAACATCAACTCCTACAAATCAAATGAAGATCAAATATTCAAAGTTGTAGCTTCTTTACTAGCTGTGACTTCCTCATGAAGAACAAATCCTGGCCTTTGAAGAGTATTCTATTTTATTTAGATATCCCAGCCTTCAGACCAAACAAATATAATGGATAACATATTAATGGTAACGAGTTTTATGCAGTGTATTATAATCTGGTGTAATAAACTACGCGACTGCATTTTTTACTCTCCTGTAATCATTCCCAATAGTCTCAATTTATTCACACTTCATAGGGGTTTTTTGTTTGCTTGTCTTTTTGGAGACAGGGTTTCACTATGTTGTTCAGACTGGCCTTAATCACCAGATCCTCCTGTTGCAGCATGCTGAGTAGCTGGGATTGCAGGTGTGTGCCACTGTGCCTGGCCACACTTTATAGGTTTAAAGTTCAATATAACTTCTCTGAGATCATTCAGTAAGTCAGAAAAAGGCTGGGATACCAACACCTCAATCTCCAATAAATTCTTGGAGATTATGGTGAAAGATGTATCTTATGGATTAAGTATTTTAATTCTTGGCTGCGGTGTTTCCATTTCCTTCATACCACGAGACTTAGTTTTCTTTTATAAATATATGAATAATTGGGAAGTCTCAATAAAAGGAGATAGGATAGTATATCAAGAAAAAAAAATAACCCCCCAAAAATCCTCAGAGGATGGGTGCAGCAGTGCATACTACAATCCCACTAGTTGCACCTACTCAGGAGGCTGAGGTAGGATGATCATTTGAGCACAGGAGTTCAAGGATGGTCTGGGCAATACAGCAAGATCCTGCCTCAAAAACAAATAAACAAACAAACACCAAGGGCACCTGAAGAGAATCAGTCCCATTCTCTTAATGGCTCCTGTGCATACACTAATGTCCTGCTATATCCACACATACCTGAGTTTCTATTTTCAGAGTTCACATAATTTGCTCTCCTTTGAAAATATCTGAAGCGATGATTTGGGAATGGAAGTTGGCTGCAATCCACTCTATGTCAGATGACTCCATTTACAAAAGGATACAGGGGCTGGGGATTTAGCTCAGTGATTAGAGTGCTTGCCTTGCAAGCACAAGGGCCTGAGTTCGATCCCCCGCACCACACACACACACACACACACAAAAAACAAACCATACAAAAGGATACAAATTTCCCTACCAGTTCTTTCCCTTGGCTGACAGAAAAATGATCTCACTAAACAGTAATTTCCTTGGTCAATGAGGGCTTTCAGCATTCCAATCAGGATAAATGTACAATCATCCTTTTTCTCCAGGTCTATCAAAAAGAAGCTACTGTAATTGGTAGATCAGAAGGCAACGAGCTTCCTTTCCTTGATAGAAAATATATTTGTTATCCTGGTGCTATGATGCTGTAAATACAGAACCCAGAAAGTCCAATTCCATAGAGGAGTATTAAGGTCACTGAATAATGACTCACAAAGGAAAAGCCAGGAAAATAAGAAGGAAGTGAAAAATCTGAACAAGAAACATTTAGATTGGGGGGGGGGTAAGTCCACAATGTATCTGAGCTAAAAAGTGAAGTTCTGGCAGAAGGAAGCAACGAGAACATAAATAGGTGGTTTTAAAAAGCAGCTGGGGCATGGGAAGAGGAAGTTCTGAAACAAATGGAGAGGGCTTTGCCTTTGACATAGAACTGGTATTATCTACCATTAGTACCATGTGGACTAGTAAAATTCGGCTTAAATGCCAAGCTGAGTAAATTGGGATTCAAAGAGTAGACCTGGCATTCATAAGTAGCTAATACAGTTCAGGTAAGTTAGCAGATCACAGAGAAACAGATAAAATACAGATGGGATGTTTCCTATATGAACAGAGGGGAAGAATGATTTCTAAAAGATCTATATAAGAAGGCTGAAGTTCAGAAAAGGATTTCTTTCTTCTTTCTGTTCAAGACAGGTTCTTACTATGTAGCCCAGGCTGGCCTTGAACTCACAATTCTCCTGCCTCAGCCTCCTAAGTGATGGGATGTGGTACCATGCCCAGCTCAGAAAAGGATTTCTTGAAGGATTTTCTGTCTTCATCTAGAGGACTGAAAGCAGGGCAGAACTCACAAAGGACTGGGAAAGTCAGGCCATACTTAAGGATTGAGGAAAGCAGTCTGGGAGAGACTGACAGATTAATTAGGCTTAGAAGAGGTATCTACTAAATCTGCCTGGTCTGAAAGTTAAAAGTATTTTTATCAATCTCTCAGAACAGAGAAAAATAAAAGATATCAAAGATTGTATTCTCTAAACTAGCTAAATAATGGTCAGGATAATACAGATACATGGTTTTATATCATTTATTCTTATAGTTCTGTAAAAATTTTATTTGACTTTTTTTCAGTGCTGGGGAATGAACCCCAGGCCTCACACATGCTAAACAAGTACTTTTATCAGTAAGCCACATCGCCAGTCACATATGACTATTCTTAACTCTGCCTTGGTTCCATCCATCCATCCATCCATCCATCCATCCATCCATCCATCCATCTATCCATCTATCTACATATATGTTGAGGTGCTGGGGATTGAACTCAGGGTTTTGTGCTTGCTAGGCAAGAGCTCCACCATTGAGCTAAATTCCCAACCCATAGTTCAATTTTACAGTGGTATATAAACCCTTGAGTTCTAATAACTGTTCACTTCATCAGCTGATTTTTTGCATTATAACTATAAAAATGAAGCTCACCAATTGAGACATTTTTTGGGAGGATATACAGCTGGCTAAAGGCAAAATAGTATATAGTAACAATGATAATTGTAATGACCAAAATTTACTGAGTGCTTGCCACGTGTTAGTTATTGTGCTAAATACTTTATCGATTAGCTTATTTAAACTACCAAAAGCTACTTTGAAGTAGATCTTACCATGTTAAATTTACATATAAAAACACTTAGGCTCCAAGAGGCTAAGCAATGGGACAAGGTGAAGCCAGAATATGAACATAAAAATCTGAACACTTAATCACTATAGTATTCTTGTATCTTTTTATCTTTTTTTTCTTTTTTTGTGGTGCTAGGGCTGGAACTCAGGGCCTCATGCACACTAGGCATGACTCTGCCAGTTTCTTATACCTATAAGTGATAAGGTTTGATGGTAAAAGCAGTACTATGGGAACTTAATTTCTTAAAAAAAGCCAAGGAAGCTGGAAGGTAGATGTGGAGATAAAAACTAGGGAGGAATAGTATTTGTAAAAAACTAGAGGAGGCTTTTTGCTTTCCTTGCTTCCCTTGCTCTCTTCTGCCTGTCTGCCATGCCATCCTGCCTTGGACCTAGCTGACTGTGGACAGAAACCTCTACAAACTGTGAGCTAAATAAACCTTTCTTCCCTTAAAAAAACAAACAAAACAAAACAAGAGAAGGCTGGGCGTGGTAGCATACTCCTGTAATTCCAGCACTCAGGAGACTAAGGCAAGAGGATCACAGTGAGTTGAAGGCCAGTCTGAACTACACAGGGAGACCTTGTCTCAAAAAAACCAAAAACAAACAAACAAAAAAAACCCAACAAAAAAAACCAAAACAACAAAAAACAACTAGAGGAGAGGGATGGGGATTTAGCTCAAGAGACAGAGTGCTTACCTGGCAAGTGCAAGGCCCTGAGTTCCAATCCCAGCAGAGACCCCCCTCACCCCCAAAATAAACTAGAGAAGAGGAACAGTATTTGTAGCAAGTCTTCTGCCTGGACCACCCTATCCCACAGTTTCTTCTAAGTGTTCCTGTCACTTGGAATCCACATACCAATACCAGGAAAAAGGCTTCTGATACCTGTCAGCACACGCATGGCTCCATGGACTGCATTTAAATCTCCGCTCACCAGCATCTCCATGAGCAGGTTGAAGAGCTGGGGCCAGGCTTCAGGCCAGTCCCAGTGGGCAATGGCTGACACTGCATAGGCAACACTGGAGCGCACTTTGCTTATTGATTCTCTCAACCCATTTGGTAGGAGCTCCCGTATAACAATTTTTGCCTGTGGAGGAGGAAAGTCAACTTGCCATTAGATCAGGCTACAAGTGACTGGCAAAGCCCAGTCCAGTTTGGAATTATGTTAGATTAAAACAAACAATCCAAAAAACTACAAGAGGCTGCACATCTATAGAAAATTCCTGGCCGGGCGTGGTGGCATACGCCTGTAATCCCAGTATTCCTGAGGCTGAGGCAAAAGGATTGTGTGAGTTCAAGGCCAGCCTGGGCTACATACTGAGTTTAAGGACAGCGTGAACTACACAGTGAGATGCTGTCTCAAAAAAAAAAAAAAAAGTTTCCACATTTGCAGACGGTTCTGAAGACCAGTATTACCCTACACCTTGTATCATGCTAATTCTTGGGGGTCTAAGATGACTGCACAGCACTCTACCAGGTAAAAACAATGTTCCATTTAATGCTCAAGCCCTTTGAAGTTGGTAGTTTAATTCCAAATTTAGAGATTTAGGAAATTGAGGTTTAGCAGTTAAATATGCTTCAAATGATCTGATAGCCTGTAAAAGGTAGAACTGTAATTTGAACACAGGCCAGCCTGTTGCTTGAGCTCTCTTATCTTATTGCACAGTGCCCATAAGGTCAGCTACCAATCTCCTTTTCTGCCTATGTCCATGCCTTATCCCCCAAGTGCCAGAGACTGAACCTAGGGTCTTGTGCATGTTAGGCAAGCTCTCTACCACTGATCTGTATCAGATCAGTCCTTTTTCTTTTTTGAGACAGGGTCTTACAACATTGCCCTGACTGGCCTCCGACTTGGAATCCTCCCACCTCAACCTCCTAAGTAGATGGGATTACAGGCCTATGCTACTGTGCCTGGCTTTGGCAGTCTTTGTTTTTTTTTTTTTTTTTTTTTTTGGTGCTGGGGTTCGAACTCAGGGACTTGTGCTTATGAGGCAAGCATTCTGACCACTGAGCTGCTAAATCTCCAGCCCCTGGCCTAGTCTTTTGATTGCTCCATGTTGTCAAGGCATGTTGACAGCCTAATCTCTTAAGATGGTCCCTCAAATCTCAGGAGGTAGATTAAGCAAGCAACTGTCCCTTACCCTTTCTGTAGTCTCAGGAGGCCTGAATTTCTCTGACTGGGCACACCAGTGAGTCTCCACATACTGCTTTAAGATAACTGATGCCAGCTGTGAAAAGAATAAGCCAAGAAGTATAGCAGAAAAAACACTTTTTTCATACATAACCATATACATGGCTTGGTACATTTGAATCATACCTAAACATAGGTTATTTATAAACCTATGTTTGTTGCCCTTATTCTTTCTCTTTCCCATAAGCAAGTTTTATTATCAAGTAAAAGGAAATTATAAACTGGGCCAGTCTGGACTTACCTGACGGATTGCCAGTGCCCCCTGGGGATCGACGGTCAGCTCTGCCAAGTGAACACCAAATTCTGAAAAAGAAAACCTCACTGTGAATTTAACAGTATCTGGAAAAGTCACAGAAATTTACTAAGCCCCAAACATGATACCATGAAAAGATTTCATAAAGAAACTTGATCCAGTGCTTCTAAAAGTGCTTATAATTGTTAAGATTGATTTCTCCTAGATAAGAGAAACAAGCTGGCCTGCAGGGAATGGTTCCTCACAAGAAACAGTTCCGGTACCCTGTTATTTTCTCCAATCACTGCAGAGCATCTTCCAGCCATCTTCCCTCCCAAGACAGTATTGTTTTGGTGCTGGGGATTGAACTCAGAGCCTTGTGCATACCAGGCAAGCACTCTACCCACTGAGCTAAATTCCCAGCTCCAAGATAGTAATACCTTCCTCCCAGACCAATCTGGGAAATTGTAGTAACTAAATGAAAACTGGGACTATGTAACCCCCAAGGGAAACTTACAAGGTCAGATTCAGGAGTTGCCCACATAACCACTAAAGAAGGATAAACTTGAGTCATTTGTAGGAAAGTGGATGCACTTTGAGACCATAACATTAAGTGAAATAAATCAGACACACAAGCTTAAGTATTGCATGGTTTCTCTTCTATGAGAAACTCAAAGCTTAAATAATTGAAGCGCAAAATAAAAAATAGATAATAGGATATAGGGAGACAGATCTTTTGCAGATGGGAAGGTGACCAAGAGACTGGGGCGGGGTGGGTAAAAACAATTAAAATGTATTATGTTACATATACCAATTCACCACAGGGAATATAATCATTACAAACCTCAACATGTACCAATAAAAATTTTAGAAAAGGAATTGCCCAGTTATATACTACCAGTTACAAGACAATGAAGTCTAAGAAAACTTGGCTTTCACTGTCTTATTCCTGAAAATACAAGTGATGAATAGTTCCTAATAAGCAATGTAAATAGTAATTTTGAGCTGCATATTATGAGGCTATAAAGAACTTTTACTCCCAAATGAAAATACAGACTGGATTTATACTTGCAAAGGAGTGAATTAATACATATTTATTTGTGAAAAGAGGAAGAAGAATGTAAGACCAAGGCTGCTGTATAATTTCGACATCTTGCAGCCTGGGACTAATACAGAAGCCATCAGTCACAAACTCTGAAACGTCGCTTGTGAGAACTGAGATGGATGTAAATGTGAAAAACAACAGAAACCACCAAACACATGAGACTGCAAACTTATTACGAAAATAGAAGATATCTTAATAATTTTTATATTGATTATACGTTGAAATATACTTTGCATAAATCAGGTTAAGTGATAGAGTATTAAAATGTTGTATTTGTTCCTAACTTTTTAACACAGCTACTAAGAAATTTAAACTCTTGTGTTACTCATACTCTATTTCTATTGGACAGCACTGTCCAACAGAAACAACAGCTAGGGAAGGAACAGCTAGATGTAATCTATAGCTTCTTCCAAGTAGGAGTAATGAGCCTGTTGTTACCTTCCACTTGGAGGTAGCTATGATTAGTTTGGTTAAGAGAATAAGCTCTGGATTTGGGCTAGTTTAGGTTCAAATTCTGAAACTACCATGTACATCCTTAGGCAAGTTACTTTCCTTTCTAAATCTGTTTCCTGACTCACAAAATAATAATGGTATCTATCTATTAAGCAATCCTGTGAGAACTGAGTGATATAATACATGTAAACTGCTTAGCATAATTACTGCCACATACTAAATACATTTTTAAGAAAAAGTTATTAGTACTACTGATTATAATCAGAACATTTTAGTAAGTACTGATCAGTTATTTTGTAGAATGTGTTTCAATTTGGGTTTGCCTAAAGTTTCCTCATATTTAGATTGAAATTAAGCATTTTTACCAAGCACATCAGCAAGTGATGCTGTCTTCTTCTCAGTGTATCCTATCAAGGAGTACGGAATGTTGATAAAATTGTATTACTGCTGCTGTTAACCTTGAGTATTTCACAATGTGAGGTCTGTGTTTCTCCACCATAAAGATACTGTTTCTCTGCAGTTGATAAAAATTTCCAGATAGATACTTTGAAATTACACTACCATCCTACTTTTCAAACTCTCATCCACTGATTTTTTTTTGCTTTATTATTTAGTTTATTTGCACATGTGTGTAGTACACAATGTTTACATTCCTTATAGGAAGTTGGTACATGTACACATCTTAATTCCTTTTTTCATCCCCTTTCCCTTCTCTCCTTCTCTCTTCCATCCATCCCTTGATCTCCCCTCCCACCCTTTCTTGGTACATATTTGCACTACATGTTTATACTCCTTGTGTAGTGTGGCACATGGAATGTGTTATGCATGTGTATTACCCACTGATTTTAGTACCTATACGTGAATGCTGTGTGCAAGTCATTACAGCATTGTCTAACAGTGATGCTGTTCTTTATTCTCTTCACTTACTAACTGGAATTCTTCCGTAAGGAGGAACCATTCCTTTTCTTTTATTCATTTATACCTGTATGGAGTCATGAGCACCTATTTTATTCCATGTGTTTTACTCCAATACTGTCATTATTTATTTTGCTGCCCACATTGTTCCAGCTTTGGCCATTAGAACTCCTTCTGGTTGGCTCCTGGGTACTTATATCCATATGCCCCATCCTTTTTCTAGCACTTTTCTCGTATTACAACATGTTTAAGGCTCATGTTCTATCTTCTCTGCCCAGGCCCTGGAAGCAACTTCTCCAAGAAACACCGGTGTTTTTTTTTTTTTAAGTGGAGAATAACATTTAGAAACCAACATGTGGGCTCCACATAGGTACACTGCTACTGGAGTGTCATTATTCTAGCCCTTTCAGAGACCACGGCTAGGACATACAGTATTCCTACCTACCTGCCTGTCTGTCTATCATACTGATATCTCAGATACTCAAAGTTCATTTTACTTTTCTTTTTGTTTATTTGTAATTTCTTTCTCTGAAGTGACAAACCTGCTCCTCATTTTCTACAATAAATTTATTTATTTTTGTGGTCTAGAGATTGAACCCAAGGCCTTTGTACAAGGTATCACTAAACTGCCCAGGTTGGGCTCAGATTTGTAATCCTCATGCCTCAGGCTCACAAGAGTGCTGGAATTACAGGCATGCACCACCTTGCCCAGCCTAAATTTGGTTATTTGTTCAATCTTAGAAAATACAGTAATCACAGAATTATAACATATATCCTTATGAAAAAAAACCTATTAATGGTAGTACAATTCTTGTGCAGTTCTTTTTTTTGAACTTTAGCAAGTAGTCAAATACTATTTTCAAAAGTCACTTAGGCTACTTGTTTCTTCCTTATCACCTAATTTTGTCATTAACTTGTAATAAAGTTATTCCATTTGTTACTACTTGTACCCCATTTTGGGCTCTCCAGATTGTTGAATTTTAATTACTTAATTTGGGGAGGTATATGTGAAACAATACTGTGATTCTCAGAGTCAAAGCTATACAAAAAGGCGTATTCCCAAGAAGTGTCCCCCTTCGTTATCCCCATTAACTTGTTCTCATTATTTCCTTCTTTCCACCCTATCCCTTCCCCACTGACTCAATGGAGGTAGGTGATCTATCAGTTTCTGATTTACCCTTCCCGTATTTCTTCCACACAAGCAAGCAAGCAAGCAAGCAAGCAAGCAAGCAAGCAATCAGATATATGTGGGGGATTTTTGTTGTTTTGAGACAGGGTTTCATTATGTTGCCTAGGCTGGTCTTGAATTCCTGCAAAAGTGTTCCGTTTATATCAGTCTCCCAAGTAGCTGGGACTACAAGTGTATGCTGCCACGGCCTGGCTCATGTGTATTTTTTAATATCCCTTTCTTGCTTACAAGTAAAATAAAATATTATAGATACTCTTTAGCACTTTACTTTTTTTTTCCTATTTAATTATATCATGGAAATCACTCCAAATCAGTTCATACATTTCTCATTCTCTATTACAGTTGCATAACGTACCATTATAGAAATGTACCATACTTTTTTCAACCACTGTCCTCTGAATGGGCCGTTTGTATTTTCTTACAGGTGAAGGTAATGCCTTCAGATCACACTCTCAGAAGCAGAGTTGTGTATTAAGAGGTAAAATGCGTAAGTAATGCTGTTGGGTATGGTCAAATTTTCCTCCAGAAGGACTGCATTAATTTGTACTCCCATCAACACTATCCAAGAGTATTTCTCAGGGCTGGGGGTGCAGCTCAGTGGTAGAAAGCTTGCCTAATTTGAGTGAGGCCTTAGGTTTGATTCCCAGCACCACATACACAAGTGTTTCTCTCATTTTGTCAACAGAATGTGTTACTATGTTTTAAATTTTTGTCAGTCTGATAAATGAGAAATGACATTTCAATACTGTTTCAATTTATATTTCTCTAATCACAAGTATGTTTAACCCTTTTTGTTTTTTAAATGTCTGATTATAGTGTGAAAAATCTTTTCTGGAGGGGAAGGGTGGTTGCCCATCCATGCCCTCTCCCACCCTCAACAGTAGTCTTTGAGGGTTTTGGTCCTATGTTTCCCAATCTTTAAGAGTTTTTGCTAGGGGCAGTGGGCAATTGTACCCCAAATTGCCAGGGTGGGGTACACACCTGAAATGGGAGGATTGCCAAGTTCAAGGCCAGCCTGGGCAATTTAGCAAGACTCTATCTCAAAATAAAATTTAAAAGAGATGGATATATATACCTCAGTGGAAACATTTGTCTAATATATTTGATCCCCAGTACTGGAGGAAAAAAAATTCTTTGTAATGGGTATCAACTATATTACTCTTTTGTCTGTGGTACTGTACATATTGCAAGAAAACTCTCACATGTAGTTTCTTCTGCCTTTTTATATGCCTTTTCTTTGCCATTCAAGCTGTAAACATTTTTAAGTAGTCAAATTTATCAATTTTTTATTACAACTGGCTTTTGAGGCTTAAATTAGAAAATCTTTACATTTAAGGTTAAAGAGAAATTCACCCATATTTTCTTCTAGTACTTGAATGGTTTCATTCTTCACATTCAGATTCCCAATCCATTTAGGTTTTTTTAAAAATGTGAGATATGGATATAATTCAAATGGGTATAGAATTGTCTCAACACTCCATTAAAAGTTCATCTTCAAAAAAAAATTAAAAAGAAGTTCATCTTTAAGCCAGGTGTGGTGGTGGATGCCTGTATTCGTAGCATCCTAGGAGGCTGAGAAAAGTAAGTTCTGGCCCAGCCTTGGCAACTTAGTGAGCTCCTGTGACAAAAAAAAAAAGAAAAAAAAAAAAAAAAGAAAAGCAAAAAGAAAAGCAAAGCAAAGCAAAGCAAAAAAAACTTCGATCCCCAGTAACCCCACCCCAAAAAATAAAAAAAGAAAAAAGGGCTGTGTGAAGGCCCTGGGTTCAATCCTGATACTGAGTGGGGGGTTCATCTTTACCTCTGGCAATCTGAGATATCTCCTATATCTATACAGGCTGAGTATCCTTTATCCAAAATGCTTGGAGCCAGAAGAGTTTCAGATTTGTTTTGGACTTCGGAGTATGTGCATGTATGTAATAGGATATCTTGGCCAGAGGACTCAAGTTTGGCCAGAGGACTCAAAATTGATTTATGTTTCATGTAAGCCTTATACATAGAGCCTGAAGGTAATTTTATACAATATTTTTAGTGTGCCTACATTAAAAATTTTTTGAGATAGTCTGTGTCATCCAGGTTGGCCTCAAACTCCTAATAGCCTCCTAACATATACATCCCCACAGCTGGGATGACAGGCATGAGAGCCGCCATGCCCCACAGTGTGGCACTTTGACTGTGACTCATCACATAAGGTGAGGTGTGACACTTTCCACTTGTGGAATCATTTTGGTCTTCAATAAGTTTTGGATTTTGGAGATTTCAGATTTTCAGATTTAGGGATGCACAA
Organism: Hystrix cristata; assembly: GCA_004026905.1. Lineage (NCBI taxonomy): Eukaryota > Metazoa > Chordata > Mammalia > Rodentia > Hystricidae > Hystrix > Hystrix cristata. The sequence continues at coordinate 117,679 of PVJO010000448.1, forward strand.
GCTGTACTCAATTTCCATACGTGCTGGGGATTTAGCTCAAGTGGTAGAGCACTTGCAGAGCAAGCACAAGGCCCTGAGTTGGATCCTCAGCACTAAACAAAACAAAACAAAAAGACTATGTCCAGATCTCAATTTCCGTACGCACTTTTGCCTATTTTTGGACTTTACATTCTACATTTCTATGTTTGTAGAATGTGCTACTAGCATGTAAATGTGTCCTTGCCACATCAATAGAAAAATTAATTTTAATTATTGAGGCTTTATATAATGCTTCAATGTCTGTAGAACTAGTCCCTTCTCATAGTTTTCCCTCTTCAGTGTTTTTGGAGTTATTCTTCCATGCGTTTTTTTTTTTTTTTTTAATGTGAACCTTAGAATCACTGTCTTGTTCATCTAGAACACTGAACTGCCCTACCCAATGTCAGGGTACATCTTTCCACTTGTTCACATCTAGTTTATAAGTCCTTCAGGAATGTTTTAAAAGTCTTCTAATAGATTCCTGCATATTTCCTGTTAGTTTTATTCCAAATTTATTTTTCTTTTTTTCTTTCTTTTGCAGGACCAGAAATGGAACCCAGGGGTGTTCTACCACTGAGCTACATCCCCAGCCCTATTTATTTATTTAATTTTAAAACAAGGTCTTACTAAATTGCTTGGGCTGGTCTCAAACACACAATCTTCTTGCCTCAGCCTCCCAAGCAGCTGGGATTACAGGTGTGCACCACACCTGGTGTAATTTATTCCTTTTTTTTTTTGTTATTTCTTTGGTGTAATTTATTCCTAGCCCATTTATGCCTAGTGTTCCCTTTTTGGAATGCCACAAACAATGGAACATTATAAAATTTTTTCTCTTCTAATTTTTGTTCTTTGAATATTTCTAGGTAATATATATGGATTTCATGCAAAAAAAATTGCACCTGGCATAAATGGGTTAACATTCCTTTATTTTAAATTGCAGTTTTTGATACATTTCTATGGCATCTATCCTTTCCCTCAGGAAAGAAAGGGAATTTTTTTTTTTAAAAACCACCACAAAAGAAGCCATATTCCTTCTAAAACATTTATTGAATGATTAAATCACAACACTTGAAACTTGCAGAATTACTTGTAGATACTGAAAACCACTCTAATTCCCAAGATGAGTCTGGCCAGTTTAGACTAGTTAAATCTATATACTCACTTAACAGAAGAAACAAACTGGTGCCTACAACCCAAAGATATGAAAGACAACTTTCAAAATGGACTGTTAAAACACAGATGAATCACACATAGTGAAGACCTTTTAGATATCAATATTCAAGTTTAATGAAAAAGGTACATTAAATGCACATGTAAAATCTATTTTAAAAAGGAGAAAAAAACTAGTAAGGGCATCCATACTTTGAATTCAGATACATAGATGAGATAACAGATGTTAATTGTATGGCCTCAAGTCTGCTTAGAATGTCCCTGTTTACCCAGGCCTGGCCTCCCTGAACACCATGAACCAATTCTGGTACAACTACATAACTTCCTTCAGAATCATCTACAAACACATTCACAGACTATTTGGGTCATACAGTATTTTCTTCTAAAACACTATTTAAATAATTTTTGCATGAGCCACTATAATGTGTGTTTTTAATGTTCCTGGCAAGAGCAGTTGTTGGACCATCACTACTGGGACAAACTAAAACAAGGTCAAAATAAGCAAAACTCCCAATCATACAGTGTGAAAAAGATACTGAGAACTGAGGCTTTTTTTTTTGAGACAAGAGTCTTGTTGTGTAGTTCAGGCTGGCTTTGAACTCACTGTGTAGCCTAGGCTGGCCTTGAACTCAGCGGTAATCCTCCTGTTTCAGCCTGACCCTTCTGTTTCAGCCTCCCAAGTGCTGGGATTACAGGCATGCACCACCACACCTGGTTTCAAGAAATGAGACTTTGAGAGGGTTTTAAACCTTGAATTTGGGCTATAAAGTTTAAACAAATGTGAACAGCTATCTTTCCAGTGAACACACATGCTCACAGAAAAGGAACCACACATTTTCCATCAGTCCACAGTGGCACCAATCGAAGGAGGCATAAGAGCATGAAGACCAGGCAAACCTCACACGTATACCCCATCAGTGTGGGGCTCTTCATCACCAACCAGAGAAGTTCAAGTCTACTCTTTTCAGAGAAGAGCTTAGTGTGAATGTATTTTTTACGTCTCTGTGCCAGGACAAGGTAGTCCTCTGGTCATGATCACTAGAGCTGGGAGCTCTTCTGTCTTAACCCATTAAAGCTTACAACCCCCAATTCCACTACTATCTAGTTTCCAATATCACCAAGATTGGTAAAGTATGCTGAGAGTGAGAGATCAGCAGAAGATTAAGCCCAATGTGGGGCCAGAAGCCTAAGCCAACCAGGAATCTGTACCAACAAGTACTTTAAGATGGATTTTTCTCTAAAATAGTATATTTCCTTCATATAAGAAAGAAGTTTGAAAGTTCAACTAATATGAGCATCTGCTCAAAAGTCCTACTGGGAACAAAATTTTTGAAGAATATCATCACTATTTTTTCTTTTTCTTCATCATTACTAAAGACAAATTTTTTAAGAACAGATTTTCCTCTCTACAGGAACCCAAAGTTTCAAAAATGGCAGTCTCAAAAATTCAAAGACAAAGAACCCATTTGGATTAAGCTATAGGAGGATGTAAGAGGGGAAACATAAATTATTCTTTTATTTAACTCAGTTTATTCTGACTAAATCACATGGCCATTAAAAATAAAGGAATATCAATCACCATAAAAAGTATTCTATTGATAAAACTTCAATTTACATAAACGTTAACGAAGAATTGTTTCCAAGGAGTGACAGTGGTGGTATAGTGCTGATGGTAAATTCTGCTATAAAACTAACACAAAGAAAGACAGAAAAATACCCTAAAGCTCTCTGCCTCATTTAAATTTGATCAGCATTGTTGCACTTATTTATTGCTGATCTCTGTTAAGTAGTAAAAACTGTAAAGATTTTCACTTAAATCTGTACAATAAACCAGGTAAGGTGGTGCACACCTGTAGCTTCATGTCCCAGCACTCATGAGGCTGAGAGACAGGAGGATTGCTGTGAGTCTGAGGCCAGCCTGGGCTACATAGTGAGTTCAATGGCCAGCCTGGACTACACAGTGAGAGCCTGTCTCAAAAAACGAACAAACAAAATGTTATACAATATTTTTTGAAGAAATACAACTAAGTATATCTTTTTTATAAAGAACTTTTATGTATGTTACTGTTTATTTATTGGGGGATTTCTAGTTTTACTGATTAGTCTTTTTAACATAACTTCTTTGAAAGACAAAAGAATAGCTGAATAACTTACTTTGCAATAATTAAGGCAGGGAAAATATAAAATACCAACATTCATGGCCATTTTATTTTGCTTTGCTTGGAAAGAATCAATTAACTAAGATTCAATCTATGAAGTTGATGTAAAAGGAAATACTCCCAAGAGGCTTCTATGAAGTTAGCTTTCTAAAGCCAATTTTGTTAGGAAATTTAAATTTAATTCTTGTTTCTTTTTCAAGATGAAATAAGGATAGACTTACTGTGTTTTGGGGTTTTTTTGGGTGCCAGGGATCGAACTCAGGGCCTTATGCTTGGTAGGCAAGTACTTTAACCACTGAGCTAAATCCCCAGCCTAGACCTATTCTGTTAATCTAGTTTTTTAACCTCATTGTAGCTTCTTGATTACACCTTTATTCCAATCCAAAATGGTATCCTCTGACTTTCTAAGAAATTCTTTGCCATTTTGGTTTTCTAGTCTGTTTTTTTATTTTGTTTTTTTTTAAATTTTAATTAAAAACAATTTTTTCTCTCTAGTCTCATCCTTTTAGTATATGTGCTGCCAAAGTGCGCACTAGTCTCATCGTTTTAAACTAGACTCATTTTCCAGTCTTTTAGTCCCTTGCTTTCCCCTCTTGTTACCCCTGCCCCGCCCTTTCCTGTCACCCCACCTGGTAAAAATATTACCTATCTAAACCTTGGCATAGAAGGGAAAATTCAAAGGAGAGCATGGAAGATTAAGGATCATTTAAGAAATAACACTACTGGACTTAAGGGTCTATTATAGAGAAACAAGACTTGGCAGGGCTTTGACAGTCAACTATTTGGAAGAACTGTGAACAGGGGTTATTTGAAAAAGGACAGAATTTCAATTAGACCTCTGGAGAAGCCCCTTATTTCTCATGGGGGTTTGTAAGCACCACAAAACCATAGCTGAAAGGAGAAAGAAAACTCCACCACTGGCCTTTTTCCGAGCGTGGCCGCCTTCCGCTCGGCTCAGTGCCCGCCACATGCCCAGGAGTGCGTCTGGATCCTTGAAGGGCTCCCTTCGCAGGTGGACAGTGCTTACGCTATACTGCAAGAGAGCCAGAAAAGTGCCCATGAGAACCAGAAAGCAAACTTGCAGCCAGCAGGATCATCTCTCTAGGCATCGAAGACAGGGAAATCAACATAGACATCTGGGCAGCATCTGAATGCCAGGGAAGGTGAAGGAGAGACAATCCCCCCAACTTCTGGCTCAACTTAACAGTGGGAGAAGTAAAGAAAAAAAATTTTTTGTGACCTATCCCCTGAGAATAAGCCAGAAAAGACTGAGCTGGAAAGATAGCTCAGTGGTAGAGTGTTGCAGTAGTACACAGCAGCTGGATTCGATTCCCAGCACCCGGGGGGGAAAAAAAAGACTAAGTCAAGGCCAAATGATGGGGAAAAACATTTTCATTTCTAATAGACAAAAAGAAATAATTAGGAAGAAAATGCCCTAGTGTCTAAATCTAGTTATATTAGAAAGTCTGCTTCTGGTGGTTTAGTGAATTAAAGCTTGTAATGAAAGTAACTCATCCCAACACTTATGCAATACTCTTCTTGGAGAAAAGTAGAAAAGAAATGAACTTCATTCTGAGATGTAAAAAGCATAGAACAAATACAGCAAAAACAAAGAGATAACATTCATGAAAATCATGATCTTACCATAAGTAAAACGAAAAAAAAAAAAAAGCTGATGAAGCTGAGAAGAGCAAATTAAGACTGAGGTAAACAGATCTTTGGCATTTATAACCTGGGCCGTCTTTAATTACTATAAGATGCTTGATATGAGGCTGCTAATAATTAAACAGAGGCACTAACAAATCAGAAAGTTTTATTTTTACCCTATTTAGGTAGAACTAAATATCTGCAAACACTGCTGATCAAACTGAAAATCTCATCCCTCCTAAGAGAAATGAAAGATAACAATTATCTGCTGAATATTTCAGCACAGGAACTTCCCAATCTTCAAGTGCTGTTTTTTTCCAGTTCAGGATGGGACTGCTGTCTGCACAAGGCGGTAGTTGAAACTATCTCCTTATCTAATTAACCTTGATATAGATTTTAACTATTCAGAGAGGTTTGCTGGGTTTCCTGAAATCTAACTGACTATGGAAAATGGCAAACACAGAAGTTTAGTAAAACCATTCCAGGAGACCATGCTGATAAAACAACTATCTTGATTCTTTTTAGACTGACACATACTACATGAGTCAGGTGGATCTTTCACATATACCTCATTGGCTTAAAAGAATAGGCACTCATTCTGGAAAATACGGTAATTACAGTAATTATGGGCAAGTTATTTCTCAGAAAATATCAGCAGACGGATTAAATGATCAAGACATATTCTGGGCTCTAACAAATCCATTTTCTAAGACAATTTCTTCTTAAAATTCCATCTTTGGTACAATCTGACCAAAGCATCAGCTTCTCTTGTCTGTCCTTTTAAGCAGGAACTGACAATTAAACTGTGCTCTTCCCCTCTAAATCAGAGATTCCTCCATTTAATCTTCAAGACTAGGGTCATCAGCGACAGCCAAGGCACAACTTTTTGGTAAAGGAAACCAACCAGTTAATCCTTTTTTTTTTGAGACAGTATCTCAATGTTGTTCAGGCTGGTCTTGAATTGACTATGCAGCCCAGTCTGGCCTTGAACTTGTGATGATCCTCCTGCCTCAGCCTCCAAAGTGCTGGGATTACAGGCGTGTGCCTTCACCTGACCAGACTGGTTAATCTTATGGACCAGGTGGGACCATTCTCCTATGTGAGGCAATAACAAATGGCTTACAAAGTATGGTTATTTAAAAGGACACAGGGAATAGATCTGGCTGACATCTGACTCTGGCTCTATGGAAACAAAAAGGGTTAAAAAAAAAAAAAAAGAACACAAATAATAACAGATATCTACTCCCAGATTTCCTTTTTGGGGGGGGGGCAGTGCTGGTGATTGAACTCAGGGACTTGCACTTGCTAGGCCAACGCTCTACCCATTGAGCTAAATCCCCAAGATTTATTACCTTCAAGTTTTAAGAATATTTCTTAAGACCAGAGAGCAAGGTTTGTTCTAGGCAAACAAAACTAAAATGTGAAGCAATTTTAAGAGTGAAAAATCATTTATTCATTCATTTGCAAGAAAGGCTCATCACTGTGGCCTGCAAGGCCTTCTAATGGCAGGAACAATACCCTGCCAGTTTCATCAGGCCAAAGAGGTCCATAAATCCTAGCAGGGGTAGTGGTGCTATCTTTTCATGTCCAGAAGAGCTACAGTTGGTGGAGCACACCCTATTCAGACCATGTTCAGAAAACATGTGAAAGAGTCAGACAGAGTACTGTATAAGATGGGAGGCACTCTAGACCTAATGGCAAAGATAACTTGTTAAAAGCCACAAAAGGATACTGTATCTGAGAAATGAACCACCATCTTCCACTAAAAACATTACAGAAGGGGATAAATCTTTAGAGTTTTTAATAAACATTAAGAAACCAGCCTATTTTAAAGACACAGCCTCTAAAAGGCTCAATGCACTACACTCACCTCCAGAGACTTGATCCAACCCTGTAACCACATTCTAAACCTGAAGTCATATGCCTTACTACTAGACCACCAGTATCAGGTCACTGTATCAAAGCCTTTTCATAGCTGCAGCATATAACACACAGTACATTACCAGGAAATTATGGGAGAAGCAGAAGAATTGAGAAGTTCATCTATTTCCCATCAATAGCCTAGATCAAATTTCTGCACTTTGAAACTTAATTTTACATTTCAAGACCCAAAAAGATAAAGAAAGTGGAAGATCAGTACTTCAAAAAGACCCGGAGTTTATAATTAGCTTTGCTTAAATGAGATCAGGGCATCCGACTGGAGCTGAAGACGAGATCAGAGCCAAAGTGGAGCTACTGGATGGTTTAAATGAGAACTAAGGTCCACCTTTCATAAGAGTCAGACGTGCATCTGGGGCACCAGGAACACTGTGTATCATTCAGGGAAGGATTAGTTACAATCAACCTGCATCTGACCATCAACTATATTCATACAGCAAATTAAATCTGATGAGGTTTCTCTGTTCCATCACTCTTCCTTCTTCACACCCAGGAGAGAAGAGACATTAATGTCAATAAAAGAATTTTGCCCAGGAGGCTGTAAGTCCCCTTCAGATCGATTTATGCATGTCTTTCAGTTTTCTCCTACCCACTGGTTCCTGCTCCTGTAGAGTCTGATATTTTTACAAAACAATGACAGCTACAACTGGGCCTTCAAAATGGCCCTGAACTTGTTAGACCCCCAAACCTGAACATATTTCAAATAGAAGGCAATGTGTTGTTTTCAATAGCCTTTTTCCATGAATATAAAACTAAATTTAAGAGAGATTCTGTCTTCATTTCTTTCCAATGAAAATAAATCCAGTAGGAGAGTTAACTCAAGGTTTTGAATGAGATTAGCAAGGCCTAAATTTAAGGAGCAGCGGATACTCTCTTGAGTTGGGGGATTCTGAGGACTTGCAGTTCAGTGAAGCTGTGACCAGAAGTATTTCTTATATAGCTATCAAGATTTTTCCCTTCTCCTGTTATGGAATTAAACTGTTCTTTGCAAAGTGGCTACAGTGGACAGGAAGAAAGTCCACTCAGCAGAAAACAAACAGAGAATCTCAAACCAGTAGTTTATTTTCTTCTCCATCGCTTTATAGCACATAAAAGGATGGGGACAAAGAATCAAAAACAAAGGAAGATCGGTTGCTTCGCATAGAAATACACACAAGGGTATTAAATAACTGCAAATTACTCTGAAAATAAACAGAGTATGGTCAGGAAGATGAAGCAGCTGTATATGTATTTAACTTAATCTCTGGGAAAACACGAAGTGTACAACTAGCCACTTTTAAAATTCAGAGGCAGAAACTTGCCTGATGACACCCACTAAGCCTCGATAGCTGCCTTCTCAAGGCCCCACACTCTCACCACTTCTAATAGCTCCCCGTACTCTATTCCCAGTACAACCGAGCTGAAGAGAACTGCACATGACTCTAAACTCAGAAGTATTTCCTGGACCGCGCGACACCCACAGCACCGAGCCGAGCTCCATCTCCGTCCTCTGCAGATCCCAGGCTCCATTTATCCTTTCACGTCTCCACCCTCCCCTTTCCCCCGAGGCTCCACCTCCCCAGACCCTCTCCCCGCAAACGCGCCTCCCCTCTCTGGGACTTTCATAGCCACTAGTGACATCACCTTTCCCTTCCTACTCCACTCCTCGGCGCCCAGATATCCACGGGCTCAGGCTCCCCATGTCCCCTGCCGGTCCTGAGCTGCGGTCAGCAGACTGTGCGGCCGGCCCAGGTCCGAGCCATCCTCGTGACGGTCCCTCCTCACTCACCCTCCGTCACCTCCAGCACCTTAATCTGTTCCTCGGCAGCCGCCCGCACCTCCTGCACTGGGGACAGGATCCCAGTGAGAGTATCCACCAACGCCTCCTTCAATCCCTGTGCCACTGGACCCGGCAGTCCAGAGGCCGAACCAGCTGCTGCCGATGCCGCCATCTTTTCTCCCCTCAACCCGCCAGCCCCACGGCCGGCACCCGCCACCGAATGACGGCTCCCGCGCACGGCCAATCCGCGAAGCCGCGCCTGCGCACGAGAGTCCACGGGAGCAGGCAAGGGGGCGGGGAATGAATCCAAGCCGCCAAAGACAGCGCCTCCTGCTGTCTAAACGAAAACTACACCTTTGTCGGCCGAGAGCGCTTGGGATTCAGGCGAAAACGGAGTCGCAGAGGTCTGGACCGCAATCTCACTTGGAATAACTGCCATAATATATGATTTTATATTCATGGGTCTTTCAGGTGTAAGATACTGTGTTAGGAGAGACGAGCTGGGGTGGAAATGGATGTAGAAGGCTTTAAGGAGAGGAGTCTGGATTGGAAATAGCACCTATTTTAAACCAACCTCCTTTTTTCTCCCAAACACTGAAAAAAATCGAATCAATTGATACTCTTCATCTCTTAGCCTCAGGAGTAAAGATGGAGGGAAAAGAAGCTGAAGCGAACTTGGAGGGGCAGTGATCACTTTTGAGGAAGGTCCAGTCCCTTGGATTTCCAGCCCGGGTGAGTCCAACCTCAAAATGGCAAAGTGGCGAGGCAGGTGACCTCACCTGCTTGTGAAAAGGGTATGTCCCCCAGAGTGATACTCTACGTGACTATTTTAATATAAATCTTGTTAGCTCAGAATGTATAAAATTTTATCCTTACAAATTATGGCTGAATATTCAAGGGGTGGGGGGAATAGAAGTGGCTACCAGGGGCCGGACCTAAGAAATAGTCCAAGTTACAGAGACACTGCTTTACTGGAACAGGTGGAGGAGATTAGAGACAGGGGTTAAAAATGCAAGACAGGGCTGGAGATTTAGCGTAGTGGTCCTAGTGTTTGCCTCGCAAGTACAAGGCCCTGAGTTCGATCCCCAGCACCAAAAAAAAACCCAAAAAAAACAAAAAAAAAATGCAAGACAGAACTGCAAACATGTAGTGGCAGAAAGAACAGAATGGCATGTCTTGTTCCAACAAAAAGGAACAGCTATTTCTTAGTAAGCTGTTTGGGTTTAGTGCATTAGAAGTGGTTTCTAGAAACATTTATGTACTCTAATTCCCAAATGACAAAGGAAACTGGTTAGCAATTCCTAAGACAGTTCCAAATCTGTGGATGCTAAATGGGTTAATAACTGAAGATTATTTTAGGATTCTTCCAAAAGAATGGTTTATTTTGAGGAGTGCTCTCAGTACATTTGTCATCGTCCACATTAGGAGGACAAAGGTGGCTTCTCTATCACAACACTAACAGAGAAAAGACTGCTTTTTGGACCTACAGTTCCACAATGGAGAACAGTAAGATGTATTTCCCCTCCTTCAGTGGCCAAGAGAAGCTGAACACCATCAGAACAGCTTCATTTCTTATAAATTAATTCACTTTTATCTCAAAAAGAAAATTTAGGGTTGCTTAGACAGTCGTATGTTTTCAGACTTTGTGGCAGTGGATGGAGGACTCTGACTTTTGGGCTGGATGTTTTGAATTATCATGAAGGATGTTATGTCCACAATGTGCAAAATGCCCCCCCGCAACCAAAGGCATTAAGAGACTCTTGCGTAGGATTTGGGGGTCAGACATTCTTAGGCCACTGAGTTTTGTTTCCTTGTCAGGCAAATGACCACAAGCAGTCCCACCTTCCAGTTCAAGCAATGGGCCATAAGATACATGGAGACAGAAACCAGGCAGAGAGGGAGCTAGAGAGAACCAGTGACAATACAGGAGATAACTTTATTGAAACGCAAATGGCATCGAACAGATGAATCTTGCTGGGAAGAGACATGCCTGATGGACAGAGGGCCCAGATGAGGGGCCTCTGTGGATGACGAAGGAAGGCCTCTTCAGCTGGCCCAGGCATGAATTTAATTTTCAACCAATTTGTTATTTAAAGTGAATCACTGAGGGGACAACCCAGCTCTCTTCATGATTGTTACCGCAACTATATACAACGGTTTGCTTTCCAGATTCAGTTTTGCTTTTTCTACATTTGCTATAAAAGGGGGGTAGGTTAGAAGAGGTGAGGGTCAAATGAGAAAAAAACCATAAAACACACAGACACACACATATCCTGATTTGGGGTTTTGCACCCAATAAATTAAAGTGATGCGAAAATCCCTGCCTACCCTCCACCTGAGCAATGCCATGCATTTGAGAAATAGACTCTGTCACATAAACAAATGTTGCCTAAAGCAGGATGGGGAGGAGGAAGGAAAGGAAGCTAGCAGGGACTAGAAGTCATTAAAAAAATGATTGTTTTGTTAAGAAAACAAAAGAACATTAGGAAATGGAGTAGGGGGGGACCTGCACAGCAGTAGCCCAGAGACTGACTGCGTTTTGTGGGCTTGTTCATTATCTTATTATCTTCTTTTTCAGAAAAATGGCAGGGGAAGCAGGATGACCCTGCAGGAGATGGCCCAAGGACCCATCATGGGTTTTCCAGGGACCAAGGGGGTGATTGTAGTACAGTTATTTTACTCTGGTCTTCCTCAGGCTTCAGTCCTCCAAGTACCTAGTGCCACAGCTCAGGAGAATCAGGACCAGTATCTTTCTCTGTGCTGTGCCCAAAAGCTCCCTCATAGGGAAAACCAATCAACTTGAAACAAATTTGGTTTGAAACAGGCTCATCCTCCCCATGGCCCGATCAGCTAGTCTGTGAGTCTGGAAAGATATGATGCTCCTTTCAAATTTCTTTTTTTTTTTTTCAAGCTGGGGATCGAACTCGGGGCCTTATGCTTGCAAGGCAAGCACTCTAACCGCTGAGCTAAATCCCCAGCCCCTCCTTTAAATGTCTTTAAAAAAGAATTTTATTCTGTCACTTTTGCTGAGTAGTTCTGTATCCGTGTCCTAGTGTGAGGAAAGGAAAAGGTAAGCCCAGGGACTTAGGTGCCCAGTACTGTGTCTTCATAGTGTGAAACTCCTATGCACTGAGCAGAGAATGGATATGGGGCTTTCTGCGATACTGGAGCCCTAAAGTTGTTAGCTGCCTTGGAGAAGATTCTGGCTGGGCTCTCAGACCCAGCAGTGTGTTTTACACCTCAAATAAAGGAGAGGGATGTTGCAGGGACAACATTTTATGATGGAAATAGAATTTAGATTTTTCTTTTTTTCTTTCCATCCTATTACATGACCAGAAAAAGGCTTAGAATAGACACAAATATATGAGCAGAAGAGCAATCCAGAGAGACGGCTTTCCTCTGGTGAAGCTCCTCAGTTTTGCCAGGTGTGAAATTTTAAGGATAAGAGATTTTTCTCTGAAGGTTGTATTCAAGTAGGAAAGATGCACACACTCCACTAACTTCTGCCCCAAAGAAATACATATTGTTTCTTTTGATAATTTATTTATTTATTTATTTATTTTTTGGTGCTGGGGATCGAACTTGGGCCCTTGTGCTTGCAAGGCAAGCACTTTAACCACTGAGCTAAATCCCCAGCCCCTCTTTTGATAATTTAAAGGAAAAACAGAAACAAGGAAGTATGAGAAAAATGACTTTGAAACTGATATTAACATGTGATTTATAACCTAGGACCTTCTTATTTTTGTTCCTAAGGCCCCTCCGAGTAGGGGCTTTGCCCCTCAAAGTAGCTTTGCCTTTACAATGGTTGAATCTCAAATTTTAGTATGTGTCAGATCCATGCAGGGGTTGTTGTTTAAAATATGGATTGCCGGGTCCTACCCCTAGAGTTTCTGACTTAGTAGATTTGGGGTGGGGCCTCAGAATTTAATTTCTAACAAGTTCACAAATGCTGCTGGTCTGGAACAATCCTTCAGGCATTGTCACTTTTAGGAATGAATGGCTGAATCAAGAAACCAGGGTTCATTTTTCAAGTTCACCCTTGTCATAGAAAATTTTCTATGGCATAGCTACTAAGAAAAATGGCCAAAACATCAAGATGGATAGAGTCAGTATAAATAAGCTTAATTTTTAACTGTCTTGGCCACTTTCAACTATAGCTTCCAAATTCTAGTTGGTGTCCTTACTTCGAGGCTCTAGCACTTTCCACTTTAGTCCAGTTTCCCTTACATCTATACCCACAGTACTTGCTTCAAGGTCTAGATGGAGCAGACACACACATACCCTTTGCAGTGGGCAGAGTAAGTTGGTGGCTCCATACATCCCTGAGCAGGCTGATTGAGGACTCATGAATATATAAGGCAGATTCATTTATAAAGGGCAATATCTTCAGGCTTTGGCCTTTTGGGAACATAGTGCCTTTAAGACCATTTTATTACTTATGGCCTTTACACTGGGGCTATGAACTAGAACTCGAGTACTTATGGTTGTCATAAGAATGTACCAGCATTCTACTTCTACTAGTATATCCATTTTTGGTAGTCAACCCTCTGCAAAATCACGTTTTTTTCATGTTATCTCGGGGTTGGTTTATACAGTCTGCTCATTAGCTTCAGTTTAGCTAATGCCGAGGATAAGAAAAGGTAAAGTATTGACGAGCTGCCTTTGATGATCTGGGGTGCCTCAGTCTTTGAACCCTGTGTTAATTGTGTGATTAGGACAACTTCTCCTCCCATACATCTTGTGATAAAGAATCCTTAAGGCCTCATATAAATATCTGGTTTGCATTTGATCCTGGTTTGCAGGACTGAATCCCATTCAATCAAGCAAATGTCACCAATGTGCTGGGTTGTTGTACATGGTGTGGTCCCAGGTAATGTGAGGTGTTGGTGAGAAATGGCAGGCTATTGCTGCTCTCTTCTTACTCTTTTGGAATACTACAGGAAACAGAATCAGACCACTGGAAGAGAGCGTGCCTCTGAATATTGTGACTCTTGTCTCGGGGAGCTAGAAGTAAGCACATGGTGAGATTGGTCCACTTCCACTCTTGCAAAGCAGAAATCCAGAATGAAAGAAATGAAAAAAAAAATTTGTCTTAAGTCCTTAGGGAGCATGGATAGATTCATGAGATAGTTGGTCATTTGAGACCAAAATATAGTATTCCAACCAATAAGGTCATCTCTATAGGGCGTCTCCATGGACTTTTAGCTAGTTCTTCCCTGCCAGCCTCAACCTTCCCGATGGTTAGACTAGATGAAGAACACGGGTATCGGGATTTACACGAAGACAGAAATAAGCACCAGAGTTGCCACAAAGCATGACTTTTTCAAAAAATACTCCATGAAGCTTCAGAAAATAGGAAATAGCAACAGAAAATTGTTCTTGTGTCACACACACACACACGCACACACATACATATACACAGACATCAGGTCCCATTTACAGCCTCCAATTACCTAGTATTTTATTTTTAGTGCCTAGGCAGGGACTGAGAAACAAATACACAGGACACATCTTGTTGGTCTTCTTCACCAGAAGCAAGCAGGTCTCTGCCGAGGAAACCTCTCTCGGAGCTGTGGCTCTCTCTTCAGTTGATGTTGAGTGTTGAACCATGTTCTGGACTAGCCAACTTTGGTGAGGGATGAAATCGGGGGGCTGGAGAAGAATGGAATAGCACAGATTGCAGAATTAGATAGGCTGGATTCTTCCAAAGGTGCTTGGGGGTTGAGAATTTAGCTAGAGGACCCAGTTTTTCTCTTCTTTGGGATCCCAGAAGTCTCAAAACACAAAGTAGTTGAGTAGGCAGGAAAGAATGCTGTGAATTTGTTCCTTGCCGTTTATTCCAGGGCAGCGAGGGGGCAACTTGGTTTTTATGCTTCAGAGAAGTCTGGATGAGCGCCCCAAGAGGTTATAGCACCATGAGGAGGCTCAGCCTTTTGCAGTTGCCAGAAAACCATGATTCTTTTGTGAGACCATCGGTCCCCATCATAAGAGGCCCAGGTGTGTAACTGTAAACAGGGTCTCAGGCTCCAGAGGGAAAGCTGAGGCTTCACTACCATTTTACCAGATGGGAACACACTTTCTGGAGGACAGCAATTAGAGACCTGGGCTAAGTGCAGCAGTGAAGTGAACATAGACGGTGGTGAATCCCAGGAATAGAAACGAAAAGTCATAGCATGAAAGGCCTCCAGAAACAACCTGCTGAGGATCCAAAAAGATTCATGGTGGTATCCGTGGTTACCAGAGACACAGAATCCTTCTGTGATCTGAGGCAGCTGGAACAGAAGAAGGGGTTTTCTCCCCTCCTGTTTCTCAAGTAGCCAGTAACATCCATGTCAGAAGGCACTGGCTGGGCAGCACCGGAAAGCAGAGTTAGGGGCTCGACCATCAGGTTAAGGTGGCATAAAAAGTCTGAGCCTTGCCATGGGTCTGGAGCTTGGGATAGGGTTTAGAAGAGGCCTACGCCCAAAGTAGGCCCATTTGGTCTTCCCTTCCTTCCGAGTTGGAACACCCAGCTCTGGGGCCTCCTCATTCTGCATAGCAGAGACCTTAAGGCAGTGATTTCAGCACCATCCATGGACAGACAGCCTCTTCCCATCAGGTTGCATATTTTACAGCTGAGTTGGTTGGGGATCTTCACAGCTCATGGGATTAGCAGCAAGAACAATTATAGTCTCCAGCACAGAGGACCCTGTCATCCCTGGGCACTGTCAGGTGAAATTATAGAAGCTTTTCTGGGGCACAGACCATCTTACTGACCTAAATGAAAATATTCTGATACAAAGATTTGGACACGTCTACTCCTGGGTTGGCGGAAAAGAGTGATCCAAATTAGTATGCCTATAACTTCTGATAAAGCCTTGTGCTCCTTAGGAATCTGAAGAGTGGACACTCAAGCCCAGGCTCATCAAACATCCCTGATCTGCAAGAGTTCTGAAACTCAGCCTGTTGGGCAGCTGGGCCTGGAATCTGGTCCCATAGGACTTTTGGAAATGGCAGGAACAGACTTGCCCACTCCAGACCAGCAAGATTCTATTGTCCTTTAGGTCTTCATTGATCCCAGATCTTTTGCCCCCAGTGTACTGGACATCTAATCAAAGGCTACTTTTTAACTGACTCTTTTGAGTTTCAGCTACATTTCTTAGATGATCCTGAAGGTCCAGATAATGAAGTGGTGTGCACTTAAGGGACGGTAATATTTCCTACCAGACCATGAACCTCAGGGCACAAGTCTTGTCTTTGTTTGTTTTCCATCTAGTAACTGGTACATAGTTAAGTATTCAGTAAGTACTTATCAAAAGAAGGAACATGGACTGCCAGACCTTCAGGGTCATAGGAAAAGGGCAACTTCTGCAAGAAGTGAGATCTCTTTGGAAGGCAAATATTCACCACCAAATCAAACTCCTTGACCCTTATATTCAGATTTGGAGTATCTCATGTAGATGTTCAGTTTCTTATAAGTGAATATTCACCTATCAAAAACAAATACATAGTTAAGGGCGGATAGGCAAAGTGGCTACCATCCAAGTAGTGCAGTGAGTTGGCAAAAGGGCCACAAGACAAAGGAGCATTTCCTCCAGTCCACGATGAAGCTCAGAACAGATCTTCTATTATGCCAAAGGCTGGTAACTGAGCTCTCAGGCAGAACACATGCTTTCCTCAAAGGAAAGTCAAGGGAACTGAGTGCCTCTTCTCCCATTACTTGTGAGTTGCTACTTCCTGCCTCATACAAGCCCCAAGGATGCCAAAGACAGTGGCATGGCAGATGTCTAGCTAGTACCAATTAGATGGCATCAGATTCTCCAAAGAAAACCCACTTGGAAAAGCCAAATTAGCCCCTGGAAGAGCAACTCAAGTATCTCATGGATATGTGAGGAAATGGGGGAGAGGGAGAGAAAAATAAATAGGCAAATGGTAGAAAAAAATAGAAACAAATTAAAAAATAAAAAATAAAAAAGTAGGGTTTATTGACTCTCACGCATGTTAAATTAGAAGGTAGAAAGACAGAGCTAGTGGTCTTTCTCCAAAGGCTGTAAAGTTACTTTTGTGGTTTGGTGACTTCTTAGACTGGTAGCCATCTTGTCAACATCTATGTCATCCAAAAGGCCAGAGCTGGGAGCTTTCTTTCTACCTTGGCAACTGGGTCCCCTTTCTCCAGCTTCATCTTTTTCCGTTGCCTGTTACCATTTATGGGTTGATTTATACATTTTTAAAACCACATGCTTCTTTTCTGGGCTCCAGCCAGATCTCTGGGGGAAGAGTTGTTGGCAGTGGCGATAGAACTGGGAAGGGTCCGAGAGAAAGTCAGCAAGCGAAGCTTCCTGCCTCCTCAGGCTTCCCCTTCTGTCTCAGAGTTGCTCATGAGAATCAACTAGGAACTGCTGCAGAGTCTTTTGATGTTTTCTGAACCCTTCCTCAGAAAGCCCAGGAGTTTGTAATTGAAACAAGAAAACAAGGAAAAGACCTAGAGTCATCTTTTCCTCAAAGTCATGAGAGGAGGCCAGTAAATGTGTTTAGGGGACACAAGTTCCCAAACTCCACCCCATCACATCCCTACTAGGAAGTTCTCGAAAGTGCAGCACCAAGAACCTGCCCTCTTTTGCCTTCCTCCTCCCTCCTGTCCTCCTCCCAGGGCCGGAGAGCCAGTGCTTTGAGAGAAGAGGGGAGAGGAGGAGCTAACGAAGCTGATGCCAGCCTTCTGCCGTCCGTCCGGGGTGACAGTGACTCTCCGACCCTCAGAGCGTTGCCTGGAGGTTGGGGTCCAGGATGGTCTCTCGATCCGGAGACTCGATGTAGTTGGCAGCCTCTTGAAGTTTAAGCAGCATGGCCATCTAGAGAGGGAAAAGAGGTGCATTTGTAAGAGCGGGAACACAGGTCCTGCCCACAAAAGGGAAGCAAAAAACTGAGATCATGCATCTGATGCTTGGTTTGAAAGTGATTAGGAACTTGGAGTATAGAGGTAGTTCATGAAAAAAACAGTGATGATTGCTTCGTGTGCATATAAATGGTCACCCAGGGTATGTCTGCTGCACAGAGTGCCATCCGTGATGTGAGTGGGAGGAGCACAGCACAGGTCCATGACCACCTCTGCCTCTGCCTCTACATGGTGCCCGTACTCCAGGGAGGACAGCAGCCTGCATACTCCTGTACTGAGATAAGTGATGGAGGAATGTCTCCATCTCTAACAAGCCCCTCACAACAGATTAGAACCCAACAGCGAGGCTTCATGTTTGCCCCCAGCTCACAAACCCTGAGTCAAGTCTACGTACTTCATGTCTTCACCTCCTATTCCCTTTACCGTCTTTGTACTGTAATAGGGGTTCGAGCCAGGGGCTGCTGAATGCCGGGCAAGTGCCTGATGACTGAGCTACAGACTCAGCTCCTTTTATTTTTCATTTCAAGACAGGGCCTAGCACTGTTTCCCATGCTACCCTTGAACTTGTGATCCTTTTGTTTTGGTCTCCCAAGTACCTGGGATTATAGGAGTGGGCCACTCAGTCCGGCCAGTGAGACAGGAGGAGCCACTTTTCCTCGCAGCTCCTTCTCTTACCTATTTTTCCCCCTTGATTCTTCAAGCTCAGAAATCTTTTTTTAGCTAAGTGAACCCGGTTGATTCTATAAAATCTGCCTACCACCTTCTTCTATCTACTTGATTATTTTTAGTCTTCCAATTTAAAAGTGTTTTTTTTAAACATAGGTTACACCTGTTTTCAACAAAATCAAAATTTAAATAAAAATGTGACTCCATTGGAAGATTTGTGTGCACATGTGCGCGTGCATGTGTGTATGTGTGTGCGTGTGTGCATGTGTTGCTCCTAGACACGGAAGCCAGAGCTTTCACAATGAGCTACATCCTAGGTTGGCTTTTATTTTTTATTTTGAGACATGGTCTTGCTAAGTCACTACATTGCCCAGGAGGGGCTAGAATTTGTGATCCTCCTGCCTCAGCCCCCCATAGTGCTGGGATTATAAGCATGTACCACCACACCTGGCAACTGAATAAAATGGGTTTGCCATAGGCTTTGTGCATGTTAAGTTTTAATATACTCTATTAAATGATCCTCCAGAATGGTTTTACCAGTGAACATTCCCATGAAAATCCACACTCTACACACTATTTTTGCTAATATGAAATAATATTTCCTTGTTTTAATTTTCTTCATTCTCAGGTTGACGATTTTTTAAGGTTTTTAGTGCATATTACTGCATTTTCTCTAGTCAACTGGCTGTTTACATCCTTTGTCCATTCTTTTTTTTTTTTTTTTTTTTTTTTTGAGACAGGGTCTCACTATGTAGTTCAGGCTCGTCCTGAACTCACTATGTAGCCCAGGCTGGCCTCGAATTTGCAGTGATCCTCCTGCCTCAGCCTTCCAAATGCTGAGATTACAGGTATGCACTGCCATGCCTGGCTGTCCATTCTTCTGTTTAAAAGTTTTCTTCAAAGTTTTCTGCGTTTACTAACCAATCTTCTTTTGGCTATAAAGCATTGTAGAGATACACTCCTCAGTAGTCTGTCACTCACTGCCACCTGCTTTCTACAGGGGTTCCCTGGACCCACTGAGCAGGGGTAATCCTCAGGATAATAGCAGAGAAAAGGCAAAAGTAGAAGGTACACTGATATGTCTTATTGCTCTACCTCTTTGCTAGATATTCCCACGTGGATCTGCCTGGAACTTGGGTCTTTGCTAGACCACATCTTGTTGGGATGTGTTATTATTTAGCTTAAGCTAGTTCTCAAGTGTATAACCTTTTTAATCAAAGATTCTGATTTCAGAGCTCTTCTCTGGCCTCCTGGTACTGGCCTTGCTGAAACTCTGTGAAGAATTCAGTTCTGTAATGTTCTTTTCACGTTCAAATGGCTTCTACTCACCAGTGGGTCTGAGTCCAGAGAACTCGGGGTGCTGTCTTTGACTGTCCTGTCCTCTGGAGGTGAGACAATGCTGTGAGGGCCCACAGTGGGCGGGGGCAGGTGGTAGAGCTTCGACTGGTCTTGTTGGGCCGACGGCCAGGGAAGAGTGTCCCGGACCCACTCCACTGGGTCCTCCCAAGCAGCTTTCTGTCCATGGACCTGGAGAGAAGCAGAAATGTAATTAATGGGAAGGATCCATGTATCACAGGGCTGTTCAGTCTCTTATAGTTCCCACAATAAGCATGCTCTCTGGAAACGTACTTCCTCAGTTGTAAAGACTTGAGGCTCTGATCCTGTTGCATATTCCTGAGCTTCCCAACAAAGAAAAGAAGTTGTGTAAACTGGCAAAATCATTTTGGAGAGTAATTTAACAGATTGTATTAAAACTTTAAAATTTTTCCCTTCTTTCCTTCCTTCCTCCACCCCCTCTCTCCTTCTCTTCCTCTCTCCCTCCCTCTCTCTCTGCTTTGTTTTTTCATATAAAGTATTCCTATGTAGCCCAGGCTGGCTTTGAACTCGTGATCTTCCTGCCTCACCCCACTGAGTGCTGAGATTATGGGAGTGTGCACCGTGCCTGGCTAAATTTTTATCCCATTAAATTTAAAAAATTTTAAAATTTACAAATAAAATTATATATATGTAGGATGTACAACATGATGTTTTGAAATATACATGAGAGTGGTTAAATGAAGCTAATGAATATATGCATGTGAGGTTACATACTTATATTTTGGTTTTTTGGGGGTGAGGACACCCAAAAAAGTATATAATACATTGTTATTGACTATACATATCATGTATTACAGATCTCTTGAACTTATTCTTATGTCTAACTGAAATTTTGTGATGGTTAATCCTTTTTTTTCTTCTTTCTTTTTGGGTTTTTGAATCAGGGTCCCACTATGTAACCCAGGCTGGCCTCAAACTTGCCATGCAGCCTCATCTAGCCTCAAACTCATGATACTCCTGCTTTAGCCTCCTGAGTGCTGGGATTACAGGCATGTGCAACCACGCCTAGTCTGTGGTGGTCAGTCTTCATTGTCAACATGATTGGGTTGAAAGATGTCTAGGAGTTTAATTAGTAAAGCACACTTGTGTGTCTCCATGGATGGTGGGAGCGTGAATTTGGGGATTATATCCAGTCCTAGCCCTTTCCTCTCTGGCTCTTCGCTTGCTCTCTGCTTCCTGGATTCTACGAGTTGAGCAGCTTTTCTTCACCATGCCCTCCGTTCAATTTTAATACTTTACTTTTTTTTACTTTCTTGAAAGCATGTTATTTGTGTGAAAATGCTTTAAAATTGGAAACCTATTAATAATACAGTACTTCCTTAGAATATCACAAATTTATAAGTGAAATAATGATTCCAGGCACTCTGATAACATCTCTAGAAGTTTACTGTATCATCACGTGATACCTATAGCAATAACAAATTACTTTTTTGGATAACACATGACCAACACGGGTCAGTTTTTTTGGGGGGGGTGTTTTTTGGTACTGGGGATGGAACTCAGGGCCTTGCACTTGCTAGGCAAGGGCTCTACCACTGAGCTAAATCTCCAGCAGGGGTCAGTTATTGTTAGTAATCACTACGCTCTAATTTATAGGTGAGAAAAATGGAGAGGCTTTAAAAAATGACCTAACTAGTAATTTTTCAAAAGAAGACATACAAATAGCCAATATGTATATGAGAAAATGCTCAATGTCACTAATCATTAGTGATCAAAACTACAGTGAGATATCACTTTGCCCCATTAGGAATGACTGCTATCAAAAAGACTAAAGATAACCAGTGCAGTACTAATGAGGATGTAGAGAAAAGGAAATGTTTGCACCTGGTTGGTGTAAATGTAAATTAGTACAGTCATTGTGGGAAGGGGAACAAGGGAAGGGGGGAGGGGGAAGGAACCGAGGGACAAGAAAAAAACTGAAGGAAAAAAAATGGAAACAGAGCTTATGTAAACGAGGAGGAGAAGGGGGGCTGAACAGAGGGGAGAGGAATGGAAAAAAAGAAGCAGTGTGATATATCATGTACAGGTACAAACTCCCTGATGAATGTTATCATTACGAATACCTAAAATGTACCACTAAAATAAAATTTAAAAGAATTATAAAAAAAAATACAGCCATTGTGAAAAACAGTATGGAGGTTCCTCAAAAAATAAAAAATAGGATATTGTATGACCCAGAAATTCCTCTACTGGGTATATATTCAAGAGAAATGAAATCAATATGATGAAGAGCCATCTACACTCCCGTGTTTATTGCAGCACTAGTCGCAACAGCCAAGATATGGAATCAACCTCCATCAACTGAAGAATCAACAAAAAATGTGAGTAGTATGTTCCATTCTACTCAGCCAGGAAGGAACGAAATCCTGTTATTTGTGACAACATGGACAGAACTGGAGATTGCTATATTAAATGAAATAAGCCAGACACAGAAAGACAAATACTACATGATCTCACTCATATGTGGAATAAAAAAGGTTGATCTCAGAGAAGTTAAGAGAAAAATGAAGCCAGGTGAGGCAGTGGGTGCCTATAATTCCAGCAGTTAGGAGGCCGAAGCAGGAAGCTTGCAAGTTTGATGCCACCTGGACTACATAGTAAATTCAAACCTGGCATGGAATATATAGTAAGACTGTCTCAAAGAAAAACAAGGGGGAGAAGAAAGAAGAGGAGAATGGTAAATACCAAAGTCTGGGGCAAGAGGTAGGGAGTGAGGAATGAGGAGAGGTTGATCACTGGGTAATAAGTTAGTTAGGTGAGTAAGAAGTTCTGGTGTCCTATGGAGCAGTAGGGTATAAACAAGTAACAGTAATGTAATGTAAATTTCAAAAAGCTACAGAAAAGGATTTGGAATTTTTTCACCGTAAGAAGTGATAAGTATTTGAGGAGATTGGTAACTTTAACCTGATATAAATATTACACAATATACACACATATAGAGACATCACATGGTACCCCATTAATATGTATGATTTTTATGTATTAGTTTAAAATACATTAAAAATAATAAATAATGATATCCTTTTACACAATTTTTTTGCTTTTTTGTTTTCCAGTGGTGCTGGGGATTGAACTGTGTGCCTTGAACATACAAGCACCCTAACACTGAGTTTTTTCTTTTTCCTCAAGCCCTTCTTAAAATTTTTATTCTGAGAGAGGATCTTACTAAGTTGCCCAGGTTGGGCTTGAACTTGCGATCCTCTTGCCTCGGTCTCCTGAGGAGCTGAGATTACAGGCATGTGCCACCAACCTTGGTCTACGAAAAGCATTTTAACTTAAAAAAAAATTATTTTTCCACACATTTCATTTTGTCCTCAAAACAACCCTGTGATTTAGGTAGAGCAGAGTTCATCTCCTTTTTTACATGTGAAGACATTGAAAAAGATTAAGTAACTTTGGTCAATGTAACATATTTATTTGTACTTAGTGAGTCACTAAGGTCATAAAAAGGTTTTGGTTAATTCACAGCTCAATTATTTCTCTGCTGCTCTCACGCCTACAGAGTGGTCTGTATTGGGATCAGACCCAGAAGGCCTAGGACTGGAGCTGTTGGGTCACTTGCTGGAAGGAAAGCAGCTCATTCTATGCATCACCTGGCCCTAACTTTTAGAATGAAAACCTAACTGATCTCAGTAATCCTGTGCCTGACATTAAAGAAATGTTGCTACTTGTCAGGCAGGCCAGCCTGACCTCGGAGTTGGAGTGCGGCCAGAGGGTGGGGCTCACCTTGATCCCATCCTTGGCTCCTTCCTGTAGGTAGGGAATGATGGAGTTGTTCCACAGGTCGATGAACCAGGTCCGGAAGTCTTCAATGCCAATAGGACAGGATAGAAAGAAGCAAGGGCCTAGGAAAAAGATGGGGCTGTGAAGATGACTGAGAAACCCAGATCTCCCCAGGCTTGGGCCTCTCTCTTTTACTCCTGAGTACCAGGCAAAGAGTCTGACATCCAAAGCATTAAAGGAAATTCAGAGCCGTCAAGGCAGGGGGTGCCAGTGATCTGGCTGATATCTCAGAAATTATGCATGACAAGGTGCAGGTGAGACAAGGGAGTAAGGGAAGCTTCTTTTTCCTCTTACAGACTTTCTCTCCTTTTTCTCCATTAATTGTGGGGAAAAAAGGAGGGAGGGGCAAGTACTCTACCATTTTCGTTTTTTAAACATGGGGTCTAACTATGCTGCCCAGGCTGGCCTCAAACTGCATGGCTCAAGGAATCCTCCCACCTCAGCCTTCCGGGTAGCTTGGACTACAAGTGTGTGCTACTGCCAGGCTTGGGCTTAGCTTCCGGATGGTTGAGGTGATTCAGCCAATTCATGGTGCTAACTGAACTGGAAAGGTGCCAGCTGAATTAAGTCCTTCAGTGGGTCTGAGTCTGAAGCCACAAGACTTGCAACTCTTTTAAAGGCTGAAGACTTCAGAAAGCAAAGGGAGCACCACTCCAGGTGGTGAGGTACAAGACAGGAGCCACCTCCTGTCCCCAGGGGGAAGCTGGACGCCAGTACCGATGAGAAAGTCCGAGGTGCTGTGCTTCTCAAGGAAGGTGTGCAGGTGATACCACAGCTTGGGCACCCAGTCGAGCACCCGAAGCAGCTCTTCCTTGTTGGCATTGATGTCACTGTCTGACTCTACCAACTTCCTCCGCAGGTAACGCACCAAGAAGCCATTGGCTGGCTCCACATTGTTGGAGAAGGTCAGCATCCTGCCACCAGGGATGGGGAGAGTTAGATCACAGTGGCAATGGGGATGTTATCAGGGTTCATTCCCTGACAGTCCACCCCTCCTGCTTGCCTCCCACTAATGACCACTTGGTTTCTTCCCAATTATTAGTGGTGACAATTGAATTCAAGGCAGTAGCCCTGGGCAGGCAGAGCTGGTTCTCAAATCAGTGACACTCTTCAAATAACCACTTGACTTCACTGATCTCAATCAGGGTGAACAAGCAGAGAATCCTATTTACAACAGCTTACCAAGGTCCCCCTAAGTCTGTATTCCTTTCCTTTCCTTTCCTAAGGACCCTCTTCCACCCTGTAACTGACATGTAAGTATATCGATTTTCTCTTCTCAGCCTGGAAGGCTCTGGCTACTTCTCTTTCTTTCTGCTACCTGTTGCTCCTCCACTCTCAAAGCCTAGGATGTAACTAGTGTATAGACTTTTGGGTGGGGTCAGAAGGCTCATCCGGGGTCATATTCCTACCTGAAGCTCAAGTGCAAGCCATGGTTGGGTGTCATTTTTACAGGCTGATTGGTGGTACCTATAATGTAAGGACTGTGGGAAGAGAAGAGAGAAAGATTCACTTAGATTGTTCTAGCCCTTGCTTTCTGCCAAATGCACAGAGTCAAAAGCTTGTCAGTTGGACTGGACTGAGTTCTCCCTCTTCTATCCAAACTGTGAGATGTTTGGTTCCAACCCCAGCTTACCATTTGTGATATTTGCAAGTGAGGGCCCCATTAACCAGCTCACTGATGGATTCTGCTTCACTCAGATCATCTAATAAAATCACCAAGGGCACATCCCCAGTCCCTGTTTCCCGATCTATCTGGTTGGCCAGGTTGGAGAGGTACAGTTGTAAGTCCTGGAATAAAAGACAAGGGGTCAGCACTAGGGAATCAACACCTGAATCAGCCTCAGGAAGAAGAATTTTGGAGAAGCTCTGCTAGTTCTGGGTAATCCCGTTTGATGCACTCACCCATTTTCTTACAGAACCAGATTGCCACAGACTGACTGAAACAGGTCCCAGAGGCTCTTAAGCATCCTTGCTGAGCAGTAGTCCCTCAATCCCCAGAGGTGGGGATGCATGCTGCTCTTTATACATGTTTTTTCACTGGGTTGGTAGCATAAGCTACCATTAATGGATGTGCTGCCCCCAGCTGGAGAGAGCCAAGATTTGAGCCAGTTCCAAAGTATTAGGATATGCTCAGTAGACACCATGGGGGATGGGGACAGGGTTCCATGTAATATTTAATTCTGAGTGCTTATTCCCAGAGAGCCCAAGGCCAAGTGAGTAATAGAAAAGAAATGTAAGAGGAAGAAAATAGAGAAGGGGGTGGGATTGATAGTGTTAGTAGAGTGAGGTGGAAACAAGGCGGAAATAGTTTCTTCAGTGATCAATTAAAGGGAAAGCAGCCTAACAGGGGTAAGAGGAAGTGTGAAGAAGAAGTTACAGGGGGAAAAAAGGAGTAAAGGGCCAAAATCTGGAAATAAATTGGGGGCAGAAGAGGGAGAAGACTAGAAAAAGAGATGAAGGGGTAGGAAAAAATAAAGAAGAGAGAAAAGATTAAGATGGGGTGAGGAAAAAGAGAAGGAGAGAGTGGTAAACAGTCCAGGCTAGGCTGAAGAGGAGCTGAGACCTGAACAAAAACTGGCAGGCAGGCGGGTCTCAGGAGGCCCCCACCTTGCAAGACTGCTGGTGCATGTTGAAGGTGCTGACGATGCCCTCGGTGACCTCTCGGCCCGAGCGCTCCACCAAGTATTCAGCCAGTCGATTGGTCAGGTAGGTCTTGCCAGTACCGCTGGGGCCTGATAGCACGAGACGACGGTGCTTGAGCAGAAGGCTGATGTAGTGCTGCATCATGGGCTTGGGGATCAGTGTCTCAAACACCAGGCTGTCCACGCATTTCTCCTTCAGACCTGAAGCCAGCCCCAGAAAGCATGAGTCTTGGCTACTGCCATGATGATGGTGAGGGACCCCAAAGGGCTTTTCTTTACCATAGCTTCCCTGGAAGTTTTTGTTAAATATCCACGCTGCATTATTTTTTTGATGGTGCTCTTCCTGTGCTTGTGCTGCACCACCTCACCCCAACAGACAAAGACTGACTTTATAGTTTATATCTAGATCTACTCTTCAAGCCTCATTCAATCATAGGTGGGACTTTTGGGAGGTGATTAAATTATGGAGGCATTATAACTTACTTGTTAGGAGGTGGGGCCTGGATGGAAGAGGTCACTGTGGTTCTGACCCGGAAGTTTATAATTCCCTTCCTGGGTCTTCCCTTGACGCTTTCTGCTTCCTGACTGCCATACTATGAATATGCTTTTCCTCTGCTATTCCATCCTGCCTTGGAGCCAGTGGACTATGTACTGAAACATGAGCCAAAATAAATCTCCTGTCCCTAAAGTTGTAGGTGTTGGGTACTTTGTTCCAGCAATGAGGGAAGTAACTGAGACAGATTTTGGTACCAGGAGCGGGGTCTTGTCATTGCTGTGATGCTACTTGACCATGTGGTTCAGAAGCCTTTGAAACTGGTTCATAGGAGATGTCTGGAAAGGTTTGGAGGTGCTGGCTTGTGAAGCAGCCCTAGAATGTTGTAAGCCCAGCTTGATGGGAGATTCTGGTTAGAGCTCAGAAGAGCAGAATACTGACAAAATGCAGATGGTAAAGACCAAGGTTAGGAGATGTCCATTGGGAACAAGGACTCCATTGGCAGTTGGATTCCAGGCCATATGGGTTATGCTTTGGCAGAAAATTTGTCTTCATTTTGCTCATGTCCTGAGACTTTGTGAGACACTGAGATTAAGGGTGATTAAGGGTGGTGGTCTGATTAATCTGGTGGAGAAAATTTCAAGGCAGTCCAATGTTGAGGTTGTGGCATGGATACTGCTTGCTGCTTTTAACCAGGCTTATACTGAAGATCATGAGTAAAAAGCCCTTTTGAAAAGCTTTGAGTCTGGCCAGAAAGGAAGCTCTGGTAAAGTTGGGGCCTGCAAAAATGGAGCAGAGGATAGCTTGGTTGTTAAAAGATTAGAATTTTTAAAAAGTCAAGGGGTTGAGGATTTAGCTCAGCGGTAGAGCAAGTGCAAGGCTCTGAGTTTGATCCCAGCAGCTACTCTCCCCAAAAAAGAAGTCAAGTACTATACAATAGGAAAATGGCTTACGGGCATGTGAGGAACCAGCAAGGCTCCACCCTTTGCAGGCTTAAAATTGTAAAAGTGAAAGAATTTGCTTTAGAAGAGAACTCTAGGGTACAGTGCTTGAGAAGGCCCCACTTAGAGAATTTGTTTCCCAGGATTCAGCTCATAGCTCTTCGTTATCCAGGCATTCAGAGACTTCTACAGCCATGATACAAGAAGCCTGGCTACTGCCCAAGCTGGCAGCAGACCTTGGTATCATCCATGTGGTGTGGGCTTTACAGGCATGCAAAATGCAAGAGTTGTGGAATCATGGAGGCTTCCATCCAGATTTCAAAAGAAGGCCTGGGAAGCCAGGCAGTGTGCCGCTGAGAGGGTGGTGCATGAGACTGAGAGTGAAGCCAAAAGTGCAGGGGAGACCCCAAGAAATTTGAGAAGCCAAGAATGTGAAATATCTGAGGAAAGCTGTGAGGAGTGAGCAAAGCAAGCCTGAGAGAGAAGCTATGAGAACAACAACCACTGGCAATACCATAGGGGTGTAGTTGCCCAAGCCCTCTGAAGATCACATCTCACCACAGGTTTCCCTGGGTGTTGAACATGGAATTATGGATCTAATGTTTGCCCTGCTGGGTTCTAGCTTGCTTTGGTCCATTTTCTTTGTATCCCCCTATTCCTCCTTTTCGGAATGGGAATGTTTACCCTAGGCCATTATATATTGGAAGTGTTTAACTTTCTTTTTATTTTTACAGAGGATCATGGCTAAGAGTTTGCCATAGTCTCAGAGGAGACTCTTGACTTGGACTTTTCAGCAATGTTAGAACTGTGAGGACTTTGAGAACTTGTAGAGATGGACTAAATGCATTTTGCATAAAAAGATGCACGTGAGTCTTTTGGTGGGCAAGGATGGAATGTTACAGTTTATGTCAAGATGTAACCCTATGGCCCCAAGCAATCACAGGTGGGATTTAGGGAGGTGATTTAATTATAGGGGCATTATATCTAACTTGCTGTTAGGAGGTGGAGTCTGATCAGAAGAGGTGGGTCACTATGGTCCTGACCCGGAAGTTTATGTCTCCCTTCCTGGTACTCCCTTGACTGTCTCTGTTTCCTGGCTGCCATACCATGAAGGTGCTTTTCCTCTGCCAAGCCCCTCTGCCATGCTAACCTGCCTGGGAGCCAGTGGACTCCATGAACTGGAACATGAGTCAGGATAAATCTCTCTTTTCCTTATGTTGTGGGTATCAGGTATTTTGTGCCAGCAACAAGGGAAGTAACTGAGACACTGACCTTTGAGGGAGACTGATATGTTATTGACACCTCGACGGCAAGGAGGCATCTCTGGGGGCTCAGCATCCAACACTCGTTTCACATGGCTGAGGCTGTAGCCATGGATGGACTCAGTGCTTAGACCCAAGGTGGAGGCTGGATCCATTTTGGAAATGTAGTCCTGATAGAAGAGATGGGGTGAACAAAAAGAAGGTGAGTTACACTGAAAAGACACAAACACAAGCGGAAAAGCCATAAGAATGAATAAATATTAGAGGAAACAAAAGTAGGTGGGGAAAGAGAAGAGTGTGTATTTTCCCCATTTTGCTTTTCCGAAGAAAGCATGAAGGTCTCCAAGATCCCACTGCAGAGAGTGTTCAAATATCCCAAGAGAGGCGAGTATACATATCCCTTTACCTTGAACACTTGGAAAACAGCTTCATCCAGCATCTTCCAGTCAACTTTTCCACTGACCTTGCTACATCCCAGGAAGAATTCCTGCTGCTTCAAGTCCTGTAAAGTTAGGGTGGAAGAGTTTGTAGAGTATTCAGAGTTCAGCATAAATATGACCAGATAGGTACTCCTTGATTTACAGTGGCATTACATCAAGATAAATCCATCAGGAGTTAAAAATATCATTGAGTCAAAAATGTATCTAATACTCCTAACTTTCTGAACATCATAGTATAACAATACAGTTCCCTGTAGGATATTGGTTGTCTACTCTTGTGACTGGTGACTGGGAGCTGTGGCTCACTCTCCAGTATTCTAAGAAAGTTTCATACTGCATGTTGCCAGCCCAGGAAAAGACCAGAATTTAAAATCTTAAGTATGGTTTCTGCTGAATGTGCATTGCTTTTGCACCATCGTCAAGTTGGGGTCTATCTGTGTGATGCTGGTTCCCACCCTGGCCCTCCCAGAAGTTCCTTACCCCTTTGATGATGTGCTGTGGGGGCATCCGTACCACCACCCGAAGGGTCACTTCCTCCTTTGGACCGCAGGTGCTGATGCCATCCATGGGTGATAGGTCTGTGGGGATTGAAAAGGACTAATTTGTTTTAAGAGTACCCACAGATTTTCTTAAACTTTCCAGTCATTATCCTTTCCAAATAACTATTTATCACAAATAGGACACGGGAGCCCCAAACTTAAAAGATATTAGGGCTTAAAAACCACATGAAACTCTGGGTTAGTGCTGCATGCCTGAAATCGGGACACTGAGGCAGGAGGCAAATTTAAGCCTTGCCAGGGCAACTCAGCAATACCTTGTCTCAAAATAAAAAATAAAATAAAAAAGGTTGGGGATGTAGCTCAGTGCAAAGGCTCAAGGTTCAATCTCCAGGAGTCCCTATTACTCTCAACATCTCTTGACACTGGCATTGCTTTCTTTGGCACTGTTACCTCCCTGGCCCAACGAAGAAGCCACAGCACAAGTAGAACAGTGGAACAGTAAAATGGACCTTTTCTTTTCTCTACGCTTCGAGGCTCTTCTCCCAAACAGGTACCTGTGTCTGTGAGGCTTGGGCTGAAGGAGTGGGTAAGTGCAAGGCCAAGGGAGCGGCGAGGGGATGACAGAGCAGAGGATCCAGGGACCTGCCCCGGAGCGGAGCCTGCGGAGGGTCCCGGGGCGACCTTCAGCCGGTCATTCTCTGCTTTCAGTAGGTCCACCTCCAGCTGTGGCAAGAACAGACAGGGCAGGGTGGCAAGGTTGGACACATCTCAGGCCTTGGGCTCCCCTTCCCTGCAGCTCTGCCCAACACTGACCTGCATGTTGTGCATGGTCTCCCGAAGCTGGTCCAGTTGGTGGGCAGAGTTGAGGGCCTCCAAGCGGATGTCTGTAAGCTTCATTTCTTTCTCCCACAGCTCAGAGCGCAGCTCTGACACCTCCTTCTTCTCTGGCTCCTCCTCCTCATTGGCATGAAAGAGCCTCGTGTGGGGGGCTGAGTGAGCAGGGGCCCTGAAAGAAAACAAGGGTCAGCCAGGCTCCTGGAGAAGCATTACTTGGGGGTGCTGACACCTGTGGTGGGCAGTCTCAGTTCCTTCTGCCCACAGACACCCAATCAGTACGAGAACAAAGTCCCCTGTGGGTTTCATATACCCTAGAAGAGGCCAGCAATGCACACTGGTACCAGGCTGGGTGGCAGGCAGTTGGAGCACTTACTCAGGAACATCGATGCCCACAGAGGACGAGTTGGAGGACTTGATGGAGGGCGAGGCAGTCTCTGTGGAGCCATGCTGCAGTTTCGGGGAGGAGGGGGCTGAGGAGTCAGGTGTGGCGATCTCCTCGATATCAGAGTATGAGGAAGCTGACTTGGGTCCCTTTTTTATACTGAAGGCTTTGTTGAAGGAACTTCGAAGCTAGAAAAGAACAGATCCAGGTAGACAGATGTCAGGGGTCTACTCTGGGGATGGGGAAGGACTGATCTGAGACTTCTGGGACGAGGTGATGTGGAGGCAGGGCATGTCCTTGTTGTAATTAAGCCCACCATATGAGGCTTCACTTGGTTCATGGAATATGGACAGAAGAGTTGCCTAGAAATTAGGACTGAGAGAAACAGTGAGATCTTTTGGTTTGCTGTCTTTGTAGGCTACGGGAACTTCTTGGGTCTTTTCTTTCTGATGGGGTATGAGGACTGAAAGAAGTCCCCAGAGGTCATATAGCATACCTCTCAAGAATCCAATCCCACCTTCTCTAGCAGACCAATAATTGCTCAGTCTAGAACCTAGCTGACTTTGGGTCTCAGGATGGCACCCCTGACTTGGGCTCATTAGCCTAGAATCTATTCACTGCTTCACAAATCAACTAGACACTGACGATATGATTCTGTGGAGATCAAGAGAAGGTGGTGGCACCAAGTGTCATTTAGTATTCTTCTGACTAGCACATCACAGAATGATTAAGAAAATCAGACATTAGCACTTTTTAGTATTGCAAATGTCTAGAACAAGTGCTATTTTCCAGCATTTCCACAGCTTACTTAGGGCATTATAATCTGATCACAGCTTGTTTGATCTTCGTGTTGACGAGCATGGGTGTTAGGGGTGTGAGCTGCAAGTGCAAACCAGGGTGTCTCCCACACCCCGTCACATGCATCCGTACAGCATGCACACGCACACAGGAATGACGCAGAGCAGCAGCAAAAGACAGAGCAAAGGAAGGGTGGGAGCTATGGGGGATGAAGGCAAGCCAGATCTTTGGGACAGAGAAAAAAGAGAAAATTGGAGGACATCCTTTCTAAGAATCTCTCCTGAAACACAGAAGGCTGTTATGTGACAGACGGAGCCAGCAGGTGGTGTGTATGGGGTTTCTACTGGGCAACACAGGAGGACTAATCTGGCTGTGTGAGGACATGTGGGGACCAATGTGTGCAGCTTGTTGCTTCCAGGGCACTTAAGATCACTCAGCACTCAGGGCTCAAAAGAACCGTGAAGCTCTGTTCTCTGTAAAGATGAAGAGCTAAGGCAGAAATGAGAGTTGACTTGCTGGGTCCTGTATAACTGAAGGGAACCTGACACTGGGATTTGGGCCTCCTAATTTTCAATCTAGTGAAGCTTTCTCTATACCACTGCCCATGGGAAGCTGTGTGTGTGTCCGTCCATGTAGAGATAGAATGAAATTCTGGGATCACAAGTTGCCTGCAGCATAAGCTCTCTGAGTTCATTAAGATGCTAAGTAAGACCAGTACCGTATGTGTAGTTTAGTACACTGAAGACCAGAACCACTGGCAGAAGTTTGGTGTTGGGTGGCTAATGGATCCACGGTTAAATGAATTCAGGAAACAATAGATTAAGCAACACAAAACAGAATTCTTTACTGAGGAGCATCTCAGTACTTTTCCTGTCCAGATGTGCACTGTGGAAACTGCAGTGTTTCTCAGATTTATTTGATGATGGCATCGCTTTTTAAGGTGCATCTCAGTGGGTTAGTGATTGGTGGAACTTAGTTTGGGAAATGCTAACGAATCAGGTTTAAATGAGCAGCAGGCCTCCAAATTGTGCTCTACCTACTCCGACAGGGCACTGGCTACATTGATCTCCTAGCTCCATTGTTCTCTTCTGACCAATCAGTGTCCATGCAGAAAGCCTCCCAACACACTCCTCACTGCCTTCACAGCCCAACCTCAGAGTATGTTTTACCTCCTTTGTGATGTTTCCCTGCTCCCTATGTCATGGTCTCTCATCTGTGAATTGCTTTAGCAATAAACTTTTTTTTTTTTTTTTTTTTTTTTTTTTTTTTTTTGGTGCTGGGGATTGAACTCGGGTCCTTGTGCTTGCAAGGCAAGCACTTTAACCGCTGAGCCAAATCCCCAGCCCACTTTAGCAATAAACTTTTTAAGTAAGCATTTGGCACCACTGGAGTGTCATTCATTTTATATGTACAATTTTTTTTGTCTCCCCAGGAATGCTACAGGCTCCTTAATAACTGAGATAATGGACTCACTGTTTTCCATCCTTCATGACACTCAGCACAACGTTGGGATAAGGTTAGAGTGAACCTCAGGTGTCTTTCTGTAACAAAAGTTCTGGGTGCACTTTCTATTCATCTTAGACTGTTCTTTTTTGGGGGGGTGCTGGGGATCAAACTCAGGGTCTTGTGCTTGCTAGGCATTAGACTATTCTTTAATCTAGAAATGTCTTTGGCAACTCTATGGATGCTTAGAGGGTATTAGTCTTTGGGGTGACTTTGGTGAGCTCTAGACTGGACCATATCATTCATTCTGGTTGTCCTACTTCACAGCTACGTCTTCAGGCTGAGCCTTAACTGAACTGGCCTCTGGAAATTGTGCTCAGAATAACCTTCACCTAGTGATTCTTCTCCATTTGGAGACCCTGGACTTAATGGAATGAAAATTAAAGGGCTCATTTTCTGGATAAGATGAGCTCAATTTGACTGCTTTTTTTAATAGGCCAATTTTGCAACAGGGGAAGGCAATAAGGAACAGATTTGGATTTTGTTCAACTTTCTCATATTCGACCCACAACCAGACCACTCCTCTGTCCCCCTGTGGGCAGCTGTGGATGGGCCATGCAGTGGAGTTAGGAACACTCGGTGATTGTTATGGTTAGTGCTATGAGTGACCGTTCTTTTTTTTAGGAGCAAGGAGTTGCTCTGGAAATAGGAAGGTATGGCAAAGGGAAAGAGAAAATAGGGAAGAGGAATTGGGTCTCTTACCTCATAGACCTGGAAAAAAATAGGGATTTGAAGTCAGCATTTTGAAGGAAAAAAAAAAAAAGAAGAAGAAGAAGCAACACTTAATCACTCATTTCACACAGCTGGCTCCTATCTGCGTTACACAAAGATCTGTGGGGACAGTCTCTTCTTGACTGGGGGACGGAGCAGCAAGATGTTCCCATCTGGGACACTCTCCCTTCTACAGGCAGCCAGAATTGCTGAGACCACTCATGAATTTCTGGAAGGTCATCTAAGGCCAGCTTAGGGTTATGGGGGAGGCATAAAAAAACTGCTCATGGGCCAGCCAAAGATGATGTAAGAGTCCTTTTGAATTATCCCTTTGAAGCCACACAAACACCTCTCTCAAACTGAAGAAATTACCTTCAGGAGCATCTAGAATGAATGGCTTTGTTTATGAAATCTTTTTTTACACAGTAAAGAAGGAAGTAGGGAGTGGGGGAAGGAACTGATAGGTCATAACTTTCTGGGTATTTTCTCCATTTCCTTCTGTGGGCACACACTTGACCCAATGAATATGGAGAGTCCAGGAAAGCAAGGGTGTTCAAGGTTGTAGGAAGAGCTTTGGAATAAGTAGGAACTGCTCTGAGCAGACATCAAATAGTCTTAGGACTAGAAGGGACTGCTGCTTGGTTAATCCTGGGAGGCTCCGACCCTATGCTGAGGCGGAGGTGTCCATGTGGGTCTACACGGTTTCTGCCCCCAAACTTTTACCTACCCAACTCTTCTTCTTCTTCTTTTTGGCATCAGCATCCTTGCTGCTACCGATGCTGGAATGGCTGGTGATGCTGTTGAGGCTTGAGATGCTGTCTGAGGAGTTCTGTCTCTTGATCCGGAGTTCTGGGGCCAAGGACCAGGGGGTAAGAACATTTAGAGAAGACATAAGATTCAAGGCAATTCTAGCTGCAGAAGATAAGAAGGGAAGGGAACCAACTGACTCCTAGGTACACATTATTCATTTTTGAAACATTCATTCAGAAAACATTTATAGAGTATCAAATATGTTTCAACACTGAAACAATGCTAATGGTAAAAATTAAGAAGTGATCCCTGTTCTCAAGAAGCTCCCCCGCTAGCAGAAACAGAAGTGACACAAAGTAATGAATTCATCTTGAATAGGTCTGAGGACTTACCTAAAGCGAGCCCTGTACACTTTCAGGCAGATACCATCCTACCATTTGTAACGATTTCTCTGACAATACTCTGCTGCCTGTTGTCCAAGGACAAACATAAGTAGCCGCATGCCCTGCACTTAACCTGAATGGGCTTCAGTTTTCTCACCTGATGGCTAGACAATCTCAGCTCTTTGAGAAGGCTTCAATGACATAAAAATGATCCAGTCTTCTACAGCAGGAAAGGAAAGGGTTAACAAGACAGGGGCTGTTTAAGTGTGGAGAGAACAGAAGTGCTTCAGATGGGAGCCCTGGAAAAATATTTAGGGCTGAAGAAAAGTACATGCAAAGGCACAGTGCAGGGAACTGGTTTTGCTGTGTGGAACTGCAGGCAGTCAGGAGTGGAAGCAGCCTGGGCACCTAGTGGGGCACAGAAAGAGGCAAGCTTGGAGGATGGGCTCGGGACAGATCAGGGGAACCTTAAATGCCTCCAGTCCAGGGCAACAGAGATTCTACAACAAGGGCACAGTATTATTGGATTTTTAAAGTTCTTTTTATTTCAGAATCATTAGATTCCCAAAAAGTTGCAAAGATGCCCATGTACCTTTCATCTAGTCTCATCCAAAGTTAACATCTTACATAACTACAGTGTGATGTCACAAGACTTTTCTTTATTGTTAATAATGAGAAAAGAAATGAAGCAGCAAGAAACTAGACCAGATGTAGGAGAGTAGTTAGGTGGCTGTTTGTAACTGTTTTATAAACAAGGGCTAGTAAGTTAAAGAGGTACTGTTTGTATTTGATTATTTCTTACTCTCTCCATGGCCAAAAATGGACCTTTAAACTATCATTGTCCCTTGACGGTAAAAGGATAACAATCCTTAGAATCCTATTTTAGAATCTGTTGAAACTAACAGGGCTTATAAAACAGAAAACTCTTTGTTCAATGATAATCAAACCAAGTTTATGGTACTGCAGAGTACTTTGGTTATTTAAAAAGGTGTGGCAAATTCTCAAGAGAATATGCTGAGTTCAAAAAAACAAACAGTCATTTGTATAAAAATGGACATATTCCCCAGCACCAAAAAAAAAAAAAAAAAGGACAAAAGGACATATATTTGCTTGTCTCTAAATAATTATTTCTAGAAAGATACATAAGAACTCTTAGAAGTACTTACCTCTGGAAAGTGGGATTTGAATGATGGTTATAAGAGGGTTTTTTTTTTTTTTTTTTGGTGCTGGGGATTGAACTAAGGGCCTTGCGCTTGCTAGGCAAGCACTCTAACCACTGAACTACATCCCCGGCCCCATAAGAGAGGATTTTTATATTTTAACAGTATCTTTTTGTGTAGTTTACTTCTGAGTCTGACAAAATTTTATTGTAAAGGATCAAAGAGTAAGTATTTCAGGCTTGGTGGCCATATGGTCTGTCTCAGTTGGTCAGCTCCACTGTTACAGCATTAAAGCAGCCACACACAATATGTACATTAATGATAATGGCTGTGTGTCTCTAAAATCTTACTTAAAAATTAGTGGTGAAACCAAGTGTGGTAATGCATGCCTGTAATCCTAGCACTCTGGAGGTTGAGGCAGGAGGATCACAGATTAGAGCCCAGCCTGGGCAACTTGAAAACTTAGTGAGACACTGTCACAAAAAATGAAGAGCAAGGAATACAACTGAGTGCAAAAGCCCGAGGTTCAAGCCCCAGTAACACACACACACACACACACACACACACACACACACACACAGAGCAAGTCAGATTTGCCTAATGGGCCATGGTTTGCCAATATTTGTCTCCCAGAATATGTATTGCTTTTATGATAAAAAATCGGTTTAACTGAAATCAGTTGTTATGGTTTGTGTCTAGATGTCCCCCCAAAGCCTCATGTGGTAAGAGGTAGCTGGATCTAGAGTGTGTGATTACTAAATTAGTCCACTAATTACTTTGGCATGGTTCTGCTGAGATCAAGGATGTGATGCTAGGATTAAGGGTATCAGGATTAAGGGTGGGAGTACTGCCCACCCTAAAGCCAGGTAGCCTGGATAAGATACAAGATACAGGAAGAAGCTGGTTAGTGGCCCACTTGCTTGTATTCCTTGCTTAGCTGGCTGCCTTCTCCCTGTCTGCCATGCCTCCCTGCCTCAGACCCAGCTGATTGTGGACTGAAACCTCTACAAACTGTGAGCTAAAGAAACCTTTCTTGCCGTAACTTTGGGTGTCGGGTATTTTGTCCCAGCAATGAGAGAAAACCTAACTAACGCTTTAGTTAATTAAAAAAAAAAAAAGAAAGCTAAATACGAATATTTGTCTATAATTTTGAGGTTCAATTAGTTATGAACCTACCAATTAAATAAAAATACTGAACCAGGTATGGTGGTCAGACCTATAATCCCAGCACTCTGGGATGATGAAGCAGGAAGATTCAGCCCAGCCTGGGCAATTTAACAGTTTAGTGAGAATCTATCTCAAAATAAAAAGTGAAAGAAAAAAAAAAAAAAAGGTCTTGGGATGTAGTTCAGCAAAAAGGCTTGAACTCAGGCCCCAGTACCACAAAATAAATAAATAAACATATCTGTATAAAGTACTTTTGAGAGCAAAAGATATGTTATAGAATTATTCATATTCAAAAAGTTAGAAAATCTTTTGTGCATTCTGAATTTGTGTCATGTAAATTCTTACCTATTTACAAATAATAATAAAGTTAGTCATCATTGCTTAAGAATTAGCTCTTTGAAAAGCTCCTAGCCTGCTCCTGATCAAGTTGAGCCTGGATCGACAAGAACTGAGGAGAACATAAAAACTCATCAATCATTCATTTAGCAAACATGTATCTGAAGAGCAGAGAGTACCTGCAAAATCAGAAAGAGTGAAACATCCCAGATCCATCACTTATTAACTGTGTTTCAGTGGATTATTTTCTCTGATCTTATTTTCCTCATTTATAAAATATACTTCATCAGGTTTTTATTTGGAATAAGTGAATTGATATATGTAAAATGCTTAGAAAAGTGCCTAACATATGGCAAGTGCTCAATAAATACTAGTGTGACTATTACCATAGGTGGCCTAGAGCTAACAAGAAAATGGTGGGAGGTGAGGCTAGAAAGCCCTGCCCAGTCCAAGGAGGGGATAGTGTGCACGCTAAAGAGCTTGTAATGCATTCTTTCCCTGCTTAGCTTGCTTCCCTGAAATGTTTCAAACATACGGAAAAACTCATAGTACAGCGAACACCC
Organism: Hystrix cristata; assembly: GCA_004026905.1. Taxonomy (NCBI): domain Eukaryota; kingdom Metazoa; phylum Chordata; class Mammalia; order Rodentia; family Hystricidae; genus Hystrix; species Hystrix cristata. The sequence continues at coordinate 155,936 of PVJO010000448.1, forward strand.
CTGTGCCCTCTACCTAACTGAACGATGTTTAATATTTTATATTTTCTTTCTCTCCCTACCCCAAACACTTCCTCAATCAATTTGAAAATATGTTGCAGGGACTGGGGATTTAGCTCAGTGGTAGAGTGCTTGCCTAGCAAGTGCAAGGCCCTGAGTTCAGTCCCCAGCACCCCCCCCACTCATAAAAAAAAGAAAAAAAAAAAGAAAATATGTTGCAGACAACATGACATTTTACTACTAAGCACTTCAGAATGCATCTTCTAAGGACATTCCCTCACGATATCATCATGTCACACACACACATGCGCACACACACACGCACGCACACACACACACGGAGCACGATCTTTTTGCCTAACATCTGATTCATACTAAAAGTGGAATGCTTTCTGATCTTAACTGATGCAAGTGAATGGCTCTGGAGGCAATGTAAAGGGAAGCCTGGAGCAAGGCAAGACCAGTTAGGGAATGACTGCTAAGCCAGAAGAAGAAAGGAGGGATGTAATTGAGGAGGATGTGGGAATAAGAACTAACTCATTGCACAAGATGAAATAGCCAGGAGTCGAGGATAACTCCTATCAGTGGCCTGGGTGACCAGGCAGCTGATAATACCTGGGATGAGAAAGATTGCAGAAGCAAAGGGTTGGCTTGAATATTTGCAAATGGAGAAGAGAGGATGACTTTCAACTTTGGAAATGCTAAATTAAGAGATACCTATGAGGTCAACTAAGTAGAAATGTCCAAAAGTGTATAGAGGAATTCAGAAGACTGATCTGGACAGAAATATAGATTAGGCAGAAGTTATAAAAACTAGTGAGCTAAATGAGCCCAGCAAGTTTGTAGGACATAAGATCAATGAACAAAAATCAATTGTGTCTTAATTTCTTTGTGGTACTAGGGACTGAACCCAGGGTTTGCACATGCTAGGCAAGCGGCCCACCACTGAGCTGCATCCCTCAGCTCTTTGTAATTTTGTGAGACAGGGTCTCACTGAGTTAGTCAGACTGGACTCAAATTTACTATCCTTCTGCCTCAGCCTTCCCGTAGCTGGAATTATAGGTGTATGTCACTATCCTTGGCTTGTATTTTAATATAGCAGTAGTGAGTAACTTAAAAGGGAAATTAAGAAACAATTCTACTTATACTAGCATAAAAATAAGTTTAACAAAATAAATGAAAGACTTTTATTCTGAAAGTCGCAGAATGTCACTGAGACAAATGGAAAAATATCTAAATAAATGAAAAGGCACGCTATGTTCATGGATTGGAAGACCTGATACTGTTAGGATGGAAATATTCTCCAAATTGATACATAGACTCAACATAATCCCTACCAAAATCTCAGCTGACTTTTTAAAAACAGAGATGACGGAGTAACTCTAAAATTCACATGGAAATGGGTAGGGCACAAAGTAGTCAAAACATTCTTAAAGAGGAGCAAGGCTGGAGAACTCCTACATCCCAGTTTCAGAACTTACTACAAAGCTACAGTAATTGAGACAATGTGGTGATGACCAAGCATAGACACACAGAGGACCGGAATAAAGTTGCACACCGAAATAAACACACAAACTATTGGTGAACTGATTTCCTAAAGGATGCCAGACAATTCAACAGGGAAAAATAGTCTTTTCAACAAATGGCAGCTGGGCAACTACATATCCGTGTGTGTAAAAAGAATTAAGTTAGAACTTCCACCTCACACCGTATATGAAAACCTACTCAGAATGAAGCAAAGACCTAATATAAGAGCTCAAACTATAAAAACTTTTAAAAGGAAGCATGGATGCAAGTCTTCATAACCTTGAATTAGGCAAGTTTCTTAGAAACGGCATCTAAAGTATAAATTATTAAAAACAACAACAAAAAACAGATACATTTTACTTCATTGAAACAGAAAATTACTGTTCTTCAAAGTTTACCCCTAAGGAAGTGAAAATACAACACATAGAATGGGAGAGAATATTTGCAAATAATTTGTCTGATAAGAGTCTAGTACCCCATGTAAAAAAATTTTTTTTTTTTTTTTTTTTTTTTTGTGCTGGGGATTGAACTCAGGGCCTTGTGCTTGTGTGGCAAGTACTCTAACCCCTAAGCCCAATCCCCAGTCCAAAAGCTCAGTAATAAAAAAAAACAAAAACCTGATTTTAAAATAGGTGAATGATCTGAATAGGGATTTCTCCCTAAGGTACACAACTAGCAAATAAGCACATGTAAAGATGTTCTACATCTTTAGCCATCAGAAAAACTAAAATCAAAACTACAATGAGGGGTTGGAGATTTAGCTCAGTGGTTAGAGTGCTTGCTCAGCAGGTGCAAGGCCCTGAGTTTGATCCCCGGAACTAAAAAAACAAAAAACAAAAAACAAACAAACAAAAAAAACCTACAATGAGATTATTTCACACCCACCAGGAAGGCTATACCAAAAAAGAGGGCAATAAAATAGTGGCAAGGATGTGGAGAAACTAGAATCCTACACTGTTAGTAGGAATGTAAAATAGTGTAGTTACTTTAGAAAAAGGTCTGGCAGTTCTTCAAAAGGTCAAACATGAGAGTTGTGATATGACCCAGAAACTCTACTTGTAGGTGTATACCGAAGGGAACTGAGGGCATATGTTTACACATTAACTAGTATGTGAATGTTCATAGCAGCATTGTACGTAACAGACAAAAAGCGAAGACAATTTAATGTCAATCAGTTGATAAATTGATAAACAAAATGTAGTAGCCTCTTTTCTGAAAAATAAGATGTAGACAGAAAGTAATCAGCCTTGAAAACTGGAGATCAAAGGCCAGCTGCCGTCAGCCTATCCTTGCCCTAACTGCCATCAGTATTCTCTTGCTTGAGGGCTACTCTGTAAGGCGGGTAAGGCAGACCATTTTTGGTCTCTAGTTTTCAAGGCTGATTATTCTCCAGCTAGGTCTTACTTTCCAAGAAACGCTGTATCTACAGAGTAGAATATAAGTCAGAAATAAGAAATGATGTACTGACACATAATACCACATGGATGAATCTTGGAAACATTTTACTAAGTGAAAGGAGCCAACCACAAAAGACCATACATCATAGGATTCCTTTTATATTAAGTGTCTAGAATAGGCAAATCCAGAGACAGAAAATAGATTAGTGGTGGCCAGGAAATGAGAGGAGAGGAAATGGCGAGTGACTACTAAAGGGATCGGGGTGTCGTTTTGAGGCAATGAAAATATTCTGGAATTAAAACAGTGATGATGGTTGTATAACCTTTTTTGGTGGTGGCGGTTGGGTGCTCGGGATAGAATCCAGGGTCTCACCCATGCTAGGCAAAAGCTCTACCACTGAGCTATACACAAGGCCTGAACAACTTTTTGAATATGCTGAAAACAACTGAATGATATACTTTTACAGGGGTGAATTCTAGGGTACGTGAATCATATCTCAATTTAAAACAAACAATAAAAGATTAGCTATAGGACTGAGGTAGGAGGCTTGAGGCCAGCCTGGGCTATGTGGTGAGACCTAGTCTCAGAAAAAAAAGTATAGGATTGACGTTGACACCAGGAAAGAGTCATAAGGGAAAAAAGGGGTGATTCGTGTAAAGTCATAAGGGAAAAAAGGGGTGGTTGGCACCTTGCAGATGCTAGTACTTGAAGTTCCATGAAGGAATCAGAGTAGAAGGAAGAGACTGAGATGGGAACGTGACTCAGAAGCTAGGAGAAGAATTTATTTAAGAGAGGAGATGTTAACAGGGCGAAATCTTGTAAATCTGGGGCATCAGCAGTGTGTGCACGAGCATGTGCATGCACATGTATGCAGCAGCAGTGTTTTTTGAGCACTTGTGTCTGACTCTGTAGCAGATGTTAATATACATCATCTGATTTAATACAACAAATTTCTGGTTCGGTGGCATTCTCTGCATTTTACAGAAGTCAAGTAAAATAAGTACTAAAAAATTATAATTTGGACTTTGGAAAAAGGGGGATCGCCGATGGCTGTAGTGAAAGTTGTTTTAGTAGGGTGAGGGTGGCAGAGGCATAATTTTAGTGGTGAGGCTGAAAGAGAAGGTTGACTATGCAGGAAGGAAAGAGGAAATTATAGCTGGAAAGGACACTGGTTGATAGATCCTTTTTCCTCTCTAGGGCACAAGAGCCTTTAGCAGATTTGTAAGCAGAAAAGGAACAGAGATTAAGAGGTCAGAGCCAGGGGTGGTTGTGCACACCTGTAATCTCAGTACTTGGAGGCTGAGGCAAGAGGACTGCAAGTTCAAGGCCAGCCTAGACTACTACAGAGTGAGTTCAAGGCCAGTCTGAACTACATAGCAAGACTCTGTCTCAAAAAACCAAAACAAAACAAAAACCAAAACACCCCCAAAATAAAAATAAAACAGACAGAAGAGAGAGAAAGAGAAAGAGAGAGAGAAAGAGTGTGTGAGTGTGTGTGTGCGTGCAAGGGGAGTGTAACTGTTAGAGGGAGCACTCAAAGTGTTAGACAAGGGATTATTTGTTGCTAGATGGAGTAGCTCCTTCCAACGAGATGAAAGAAAAATAAATAATGATCAGATAAATGTAAATTGATGGGGGGGCTGGGGATTTAGCTCAGTGGTTAGAGTGCTTGTCTTGCAAGCACAGGGCCCTGAGTTCGATCCCCAGGACCAAAAACAAAAACAAATAAATAAATTGATGGAGGGAGGAATAGTCAATGGAGTTCTTACTTGAAGATGTTCATTTCCTTATTTCTTTCCTTTCTTCTCCCCCAACCCCTTTGTGGTATGGGGAATTGAATCCAGGGCCCTTACACTGAGGCACATCCTCAGTCCTTTTTTTTGTTTTTTAATTTTTCTTAGTATATGTTTGCAGTATATAATGATTGCATTCATCATGGGGAGTCGGTACATGTACACAACACATCTTAATTCTTTTCACTTCTCTTGCCCCCTGGTCCCCACCAAATCTCTTGGTCCCCTTCCCATTTGCAAAACAGCCCTTTCTTTTTAATTTTCATTTTGAGACAAGCTCTCCCAAGGACCTAACTGGAGGTAGAGTCACTGATTTTTGTGGCATTGGGTTGCTGGCCATCCTGAGTTACTAACTGCCAGGGCCAGGTGACCTATGTGATTGTTAGCCCTCTCGTTTGAAGAGTAGACTGCATTACCCTTGAAGAACTAAAGTGAGGATCATATAAGATTATAAATATTTGTGTAGACAAACAACACATTTGAGTAAAAATATCAAGTGCTATTTTAATGATTGCCTTTGACAGGTCTTTGGCTCTGACCTAAAGGACAAGATGACTTGTGAGGATTACAGGTCTCCCCCACTCCCCCTTATGGCGGGGGCAGAGGGGCGATGCTCCTGGCACAAATCACTGGCCTGTCCAGGCATCACACTGGAGGGCATCTAAGGACCCTCGCATTCCAGAAATCTGACACTGATGCTGGCACCTTGTAGCCCCAGAAGAAAATCTGCAATAATCCTCTGTTCACCTTTCCCCACTCTCCTGCAATCTGCGGCTGGCCGTCCTACCTTTGGGTGTGGTTTCTGAGGTATTCAAGGCTCCCTGAATGACTGCCTGAGCCTCGGAGTTCTTTTTCTTTAGAAAGTCTATGGTTTCCCGCAAATCCAGCAGCTCAGTGTCCTAAGAGTGAAATGAAAGCAATGTCATTTGTTGGGATAAATAGAAGCACCTATAATGTGCCAGGCCACAGACTAAGCCCTGAGATTCTCCCAGACTTAACAGACAAAGGTAGGGAATTTGGTGACATTGCATTGAGGGGCAGGTTGGACAGGAGGACAGCCAGGGCAGGAGGAACTGGCACTGGGGAGTAAGGGGAGGAGGGCAGCACTGGCTGGTGCCCAGAATCTCCTCCCAGCCTCTCACCTTCTCCTCAGCGGTCTCTGCAAGGTGTCGCAAGCGAGAGGTCATGTTCACTAGGCTCTGCTCAAAAGCAGCCACTAGATTTGCCTGGAACAAACACACAAGGAAGACCTTAAACTGTGAAAGGCAAGGGGAGAGGAGATGACCGACCTCGGAAGTAGTTTTAACTGATTTTCTATGTCTTAGAGCTGACCAAGGCCAGCATCTCTTGTGGTGGTCTTAAAATACTTTTTTCCCTGAGCAGACAAGGTGGAATCAAGATTTTCTGGCAGAAACCAGCTTCTTAAATAATGAAGAAAGCAGGCTTTCGGAGGCTCTTGGTAGTTATCATCCACCAGAGGCAGGATGGCCCCTCTGCTCTAAGTGATGTGTGGGTAGCAGGTTTTCCATGGGTGAGGGTCCTATCTCCTGGGGTCTGTACTATTACTTTGGTTTAATTCCTCACTGTGCAGTGGGGCTGGCCCCTGAGGGACCAGGTAAGCTACTAGGAGAATCTGTCTGGCACATCTCCACCTCTGCATCCAGGGCAGCTCTCCATTCTTAACTCATCTTTGCTTTGGAGCTGTCTGTGTTCCTGTTTTCTGGGGGTTTTTTTCCCGCCCTTTTCCCAGGCTCTACTTTGTAAGGCCGGAGGGAAGTAGCTAGAAACTTCTGGGGTATTCCAAAGTTTGGCCACTAGGTGTCAGGACTGCTTTGTGAGGGGTGCAGGATAGAGGCAGGCTGGGCAGAGGGCCTGGGGGTACTTTAAGGGCACGTGGAGCTGGTCTGAATGCTCTCTAGCCACCTGGCAGCAGGATGTTTAGAAAGGATGGGGAGAAAAAGGCATGGAACCAGAAAGGGGAACGTTCAAGGGTGGAAAAATAGCCATCCATGAGCAAGCTGGTGACCTAGAAGAATCGATGGATGTATCCTGGGCAGGCCCTTCATGCGGAGCTCTAGCGGGAGATATACGACACTCTCACTGCTTCCTGTTGGCTTGTAATCCTCCCTTGCTGTTGGGTCAACTCTGGTTGTCACCCAGTGCCCCTGAAACACGCAGCAGTCTATTTCCAGCGGCCCACGGCTGCAGGCACTCAATCCCTTCCGTCCCATCTGAGCCTTTCCTTGCACTTTCGCAATAAATCCTCCAAGGTCTCTCTTCCTTAGCATCCATATAACACAAGCAGCTTTCTTTCACCTTCTGTCTTCCTGATCTCACGTCTTCTCTACATCCTGGTGTGACTGTACACAGGCAGCACGTAGTCTCAGGAATTCTACTTATGAGCCCCAAGAACTCCTGGCCTTCTGTGTGCTTTTCTGCGCTGGCCTCTCCTCATCTGGGGGCCTGGGCTTTCCTACTCTTCTCCTACATTTCCTTCCTCTACTTGGATCCTTCTCTGAATCCCAAACTCAGCTCAGGGTGCCTGTAGGGGCTTAGGTTAAAGGGTTCATGCTGTATAGAGAAGCTAACTTGGGAAAGGAAAGCAGCTTGGGCCCTTCCTGGTACAGGGTGTGTCCTCAGCTTCAGTAGCTTGGAAGTGCCATGTAATATGACAAAAATTTGGTTCAGTGTAAGTGGACACTGAAGAGAGCTACGTGACCTTCCAGGAGTCCTGGCATCACATCTCCTGCTTGAGGGCAGGGCTCTGAGCCTCAGCTAAAATCTGCCTCTAGACTCAGAATACACTGCATCTGGGTGCTTAGTTTGTTCTCTTTTAGACGAATGGAACTTTCTGTTCTAAGAAAAATCACCCTCTAAATTCATTTTGTTGGCCCCAGACTAGTCTTGACAACACGATGGCTGACAGAGTGCAGTGTAAATGAATCAGACATAATAATGTTCTCTGCCTCCTTGGTGCCTCTCCCCCCAGCATCTCCCAGACATGAATTTCCTGGGGTGTGCAGGACGTGACCCAGGCCACTGGCCTTGGTGGGTGTGGCACGAGGGAGAGAAAAGATGGGTCTGTTTAGGTTACAATTCGTATGGGTCCCCAGGAGTGGGGAAAAGTGCTTGATAGGAGCTTTAAACAAACCAGTAAGTACACAACTCATGAACTGAGGGTTTGGGAAAAAAGAAAAGATAATAACCAATGTGGTGAGGGAGCTGCCGCTGAAATATATTGGAAACATGCACAATCTTGGTGGAGATTCTACCCGATTCCAAGGACTAGACCCCAAGCCTGACAGCTGGTTTCCCCAGAGAGGAAGGGAAAAGAAAAAAACCAGAAACTACTGCGGAAATTGCAGACATGGTTACTTTTGTGCAAACACTTGGAAAGCTCCTGCAGATCCGGCTCAGCTGTTGTTTACAGCTTTGGGGGAAAATGGCTCTTATGTTCTGTTTGCAACTCGGTCACAGGGGAGAAACTATCACAACCTGATTAGATGAGGTGGCTTCCTTTCTCCCCATCTCACAGAGTAGAAAAACTAAGGCCTAAAGAAAGAAAGATTCATTCTGAATGGATGTATTGAGGGCAGGCTGGAGGCAGGCTGAGGTCAGAAACAAAAAACACTGGCTCCCAACCTACAGTTCAGAGTATCAGGCGGGGTGGTTATGAAGGAAAGATTTAGCTAGAATGGGAGTCAGGCTGCTAAGTGGTCCCCAAACCGGACTCTAATGACTACTTCTATGCCTGCCCAGTTACGTGGCATGAACAGAGTCACAAACACACCCTAGGACAATGAGAAAGGATCCTGAGGACTGTACAATGAAATCCATAGCTACTTTTGTCTACAGTTGATGGCAAGTGTGTTCTGACCTCCCTGCAGAACCCCTGCCAAACTTCTTCTCTCTCTAGGAAGGTCAAAGACTACCAGAAACTAACCCATCAAAGCTGTCAATTAGGGCAGGAGCTAAATGGCCCATTATGAAAAGAGGTGAAGGACAATCCTCCAATCCTCTGTGGGGCACAGTTGTAAGACCCACTCTGTTGGCAGCTAAGGCCAGGGCACAGTCTCCCTCCTTTGGCTGAATTTATCCAATTATGGTCAAAACAAGTGCCTAGGTGTTCTCCCTCTTCTGGTACTCACATTGGCAGAAAGCTGAGATGTCAGGGTGGCCACTTTTTCCTGGGATGATTCCAATTCCCTACGAAGCTTCCGGATTTGCTGTGAATGGAAAAGAAAGGCAAACTGCTAATGGCTGAAGAGGTAGAAGATCCGGAAGGAAGACAGGGTGCAGCGGTGTTAACAAGCAGAGACAAAGGCTTGGCACCCTACCTCAGATTGCATCCTCTCCTCAGCCTGAAGAAGGGAGCCCAGGAGAGAGAGAGAGAGAGAGAGAGAGAGAGAGAGAGAGAAAGAAGGAGGCGTTACCATGGAAGGAAAGAAGCCAGGTCCCAGTGGCAGGGCGGACTTGAAGAGGCACAATTCAAACATGCAGAGAAAGTGAAGCTCGTTTCCTGGTCCCAGCTCCTTACAGGTCTCAGACCTGCACTAGAGTTTTAATGAAAGATTTCTCAGCTGGGATTGGTGTTGCATGCCTGTAATCCCAGCACTTCGGGAGGCCGAGGCAGGAGAATCACAAGTTCAAGCCCAGCCTGGGAAATTTAGCAAATTAGTAAGACTCTGTTTCAAAATAAAAAATAAATTTTAAAAAAGATTTCCCTAGTGCTTATCTCCAGGCAACTTTGTCACTTTAGAGAAGGCCAGGAAATGAAAGTTTGGTTGGTCTGAAAACTAACCCTTTCTGCTAGCACCCTGAAGGAGTAAAGAATTAGGAGCAAAATAAACCTAAGCATCAAATACCTAAAACTCGAGTGCTGTACGCAGTGCCCCATAATGCACATTTGGCCAATTCTGAATATTCCAGGGTTTCTAGAATCTCAGAAACTTGCTGTAAATGCTCCCCACTTACCATGGTACAGAAAGGGCTTTATAACAAGGACACGCTCATTTTTCAAAGGAGGGGAAATTGGTGGTGAGGCCAGAAAGACCACTGAAGACCCAGACGCACCCAAATAAGCATCTCTGCCTCTCCACCACAGATCCATCAGGGTGACAAAGAGACAGTGGGACCCCTCTGCTACCCAGTTACCCAGCCAAAGGAGGCTCCAGGGAGCATGGACTGGTGGGGGTGGAGGATGAGGGGCAAGGGAAGGCAATGCTCTTACTGAAGAGTACGTGGAGGAGGCACTGGAAGCCAGGGACAGCACAGAGCCGTGAACTGAAAGGGAAAGAGAACACAAAGGGTTAGCAGGGGCTCTGGGGCTCCTGGAGGAGCTCTAAGGCAGGAGTGTGGATTCTGATTCTGGAGGGCATCTGGAGCGGTCAGCAAAAGCAGAACAGGGAACCCAGCTGGTATCCCAACAGCCCAAAGCAGGCAGGTTTCCGGGGAGCCACGGTGCTGGGGAGAGACAGCTTCTGCTCTCATCTATGTTCTCTGGAAGCCTGGGCGTGGCAGTGGCCTGCTCAGCCTGCTCCCAGGGGCACAGGGCTTCAGTAAGAGGGAGTGGAGGTTTTCATGGGGAGTCGCCATCTCATCTTCCCAGTCAGGAAAGTACTTTGAGCCGCAGGAGCAGGGAGTTTCTTGTCAGAGCTGCTCCGAACAAATACTGCAATTCTGTCTGTGCCTCCTTTTGGGGGACTTGCCTGGGAGCCTGGGGGGTCACTCAGATGAAAAAAGTACGTGAGTGGGGAATGCTCATTCTAATTACTCCACAGAACCCACCTCGAGAACTAAAGTAGATCTGCAAGGAATGCCTCCCGAAAGAAGCATCTCGAAAATAAGACCGGGTTGCCTCACATCCCACAAGGCCTGGTCTCCCACCCAGTCCCCACCACTGACACTCAGACGGCCCTCACTCAAGCTAATCTTTGGAACATTCTGGAAAGAGGGATGAGATGCCTAATGCTTTGTGAGGATTTAAGAGCTACCCTTCTGTCCCTGTGTCTTTTCTAAAACAGAGACTGTGGGGAGGAAAGACTGCTGCTAGAAGGAAGAGGACAGAAACTGATTTTCAGAGCACCCTGAGGGGCACCATTTCCACTCTGGAGATCCCTCCCTCAGCCCCATGAGATGCTCCGTCCCAAAGCCCCAGTCCTAGATGGTGCCACTCAAGGTTTCTGGGCCCCCAGACCCTTCAAAGGTATGGGAAGAAAGAACGGAAATGGCCCAAGTTGATGTCCTGTGAATCATATATGTGTGTGTGGTGGTGGCAGTGGAGGTGGTGGTAGGTGAGGGGACCCAGCAGAGCTGGAATGAGCGTGAACCGCGCTGGCATGAAGTCTCACCATCGTCCGTGGGGTCTCGGAAGGATCCTGACCGAATCATTCCCTTGGGTCTCTCGGCCAGGGACAGGGTGCTCCCCATTTGGGAGCCGCTGTACAGCTCGAAGGCCGCCTCGTGGGTGGGGATGCTGTTGGAGCGAGTGATTCTTGGCGTGGTGGCCGCAGTGGGACTCACTGGAAGGACAGAGGGAAGGGGGACAGGAGAGGGAGGGGGAGGCAGGAGAAGAGGCAGGGTTATCAGCTCTCTGGTCCCTCGGGGGACGGAGCACCAGCAGCATGAGCGGCAATGGGGAGAGGGCAGGAGAGGAGAGGGCAGGCGGGGCAGTGGGCGTGTGCAAGCAGCTGGTGGTCAGGAGTGGGGTCCCTCCTGGGGAGGTCAAGCCCTTAATGGCAAAGGACCCTGCTGTCTGGAATAGGACCTTTCTTCAACCCTGCCTGCTTCTGAGGGGATGCTTTTGAAGGTCAGGCTGGGGGCCTGGCAGCATTCTTGAAACCTTCACATCGCTGGGATGTGCTGATGAAAATGGATGCAGTGGTTCTCTAGAACACAGCTAGGCAAACTGGGAGGACTGAGTGCTCACACCAAGATCAGATCCAAATGATGACGAGAACCAGCTACAGAAGGGAGCCAGGCTGTGGGCCCCAATGGGCTCAGCATCATGTGAGGGAGTGAGAGTCTCCCCCAAAGTGGTACCAAGCTAGGCCACTTTAGGCCAGCTCTAAAGCATCAAGAGACACGGACCTCTCTGCCCAGCATTCCCCTGGTTTGCAGGTCACACAAAGTGCAGGCAGACATGTCACGTAAGGCTGTGCGATCTGCTTTGAAGCTGAGCTCTGCAGAATCCTGTTGACTTGCAAGACCTTCCCCTTCCCTCTTGCTGGGATTACAGCCTTTGGGGGTTCATCCCTGTGTGGAGCTCCCTAGACTGTGCTTTTGCCTCCACACAGGCAGGTGGATGTCCACTCTGTCCATAGAGACCTGTGCAGAAGTCTTCATGCCTCCCTCATGGCCCCTTTGAGTCTGCAAGGTGATTACTCATTAGCTCAGTCCCTTGCTCTGCAGCATGAATGCCTTTCCTCTTGTTTGGTCCTCAGTACAGATGGAAAACGAGCCAGGCCAGATGACCCTCCCTCAGGCAAAACTGATCCTGACTCCTGGTCTTTCCTCAAATTCCCCACAGTCACTGTACAGACATGTTACAGGTCCTGGTTTTAGATTAATTGCTTTCTTTCACTCGGCCGAAAGAGATGGGTTTAGAGAGAAGCGGCAAGCAAACAACAGGCAGAAGCCAGGCACTGCCCCAAAGTGGTTCCCATAAGGCCAAGCCTGGCCTGGCACTTCCCAGAGCCAGGTGTGTGCTTCTGTGCCAGGGTCAGCCCCACCCCGAGGTTTTGTCCCGCCTTGTCTCTGAGTCACTGAATTGCTTCCTTCTATTCCTTTCTCTCAGGCTTTAGAAAAGGTGCAGCCAGGCCAGGTCTTAGTCAGCTCTGCCTTCAGTGTTAGGATGGCCCTGGCCCAGCCAGAGCTGTTGGGGAACTGGACTTCTCTGGGCTTGGAGGCACTTCCCATTCTGCTCAATCAGTCACCCTTCCCTGCTTCCTGCCCACCAGCTCCGCATGTTAGTGTTACCCTCTTACCACCTAGCAGCTCAAACACTGGTTTGATCTCTGAGCTTCCTGGCTTTTCCATGGCATCATTCCAACTCTCTGATATTCTAGGGACCTTACAACTTGTACCCACAGGCAACTTTTCGGTTTAAGATCTTGTTTTGGGTGGATAAACTGAGCCGCCATGAAGCAACTGAATAGCATGAGTCAAATATGAGATAGAGCCCCATGGCCAGCTGCCTTGCCTCACCCTGCAGGGTGACCCCTGCTTTGTCTTGTGCCACAGTGAGCAACAAGAAGCACTGACCTATGTTGGTAAGCTGGCCCTTTGCACTCAGGGACACAGAGAGTGCAGGGGGGGAAGGCAGCTCTGTCTGGTCGTCAGATTCCGGCAGCCCGCTGATGGTGTGGGAGTGGCGTCTCTCCTTGGTCTCCTCCTGGGACTGAAGCTGGTACCTGCAGGAAGTAGCAGAAGAACTCAGCCTGGGCCACTACGGAGGGACACCTGAGGCTTGGTTGATGTGGGGACATCCCAGCTAGGCTGGGCCAAGGAGAAAGCGGGCTGAGGGAAAGGGCAAGCAGTCAGGGTTCCTCCTCTGCAGTCTCTTAGGATGGTGCTAAAGGACTAGCAGGCACTCAAGAGAGTGCTGGCCAGGGGTGGAAATGATGGACGAGGCATTAAAAGGCTTTCCCTGGCACTTAGGGCAGAGCTCTGTGATTCCAGGTATGGGCTTTCAGGTCACAGGAGTCCCCATTCCACTAAACAACTCAGAGTTGTCCTAACAGTGGAAGATCAGGTGTGCCTACCCTGTGCCTGCCGAGGAGTCCTAGAGGCACATTGTGAGGGAGGAAATTCCAGAGAGGAAATTCAGCCTGGCTTGGGACAGCCCAGGCGGGTACAGGGATGAGCACAATGCTCATGTACAAACTTGTTTCTCCTGTCATCGAAGACCACTCGCTGGAAAAGCTGGCTCACATGATCGCAGGCTTGGGCAGGGCACTGGTGGCATTTATGCAGAACTATATACAATGAGTATATGGTATTCGTATTGAGTTCGTGTGTGGAGTCTGGGACAAATCAAGGTAGGATTTTTCAGATGGACCAGGAGCCCCAGGTACAGGGAAGAAAAAAACACATTTAAAGGTTACCTGAGCCCTTTCTTGGGAAGGGTGTTCCGATCCCGCTGATTACTGTAGAGATGAATAAAGAAAGCTTGTAAGCATAGCTTAGAAACAAAAGTTTGGGGCCACAGGCATGAGGGATGCAGACTCTGGACATAGGGACATCAAACCATGAGAACTTTTATCTTCATGAACAAAATAAGGAAGCAGTCACAGCCCAGTTCTTGCTTACAACTTGGGAACTTTATCCAAAATGTTAAATGTTTTCCTCTGATTGGGAACGAAAGTGTAGTTGGTTATTTGAAGATGATATTACGATGGGTGAAAAACAGTATGTGATATAATAGAAATAATTTTGGCCTGGAAAGCAAATGAGCTTTGGATGACAGGTAAAACTAATTATAAACTCTTGGATAAGTTATTTAACTTTTTGTGCACAGGTTTCCTCATCTATATCGTGAGAATAAAACAACCTGCATCATGGAGTTGTTGTGAAGCAAATGAAATTACTTAAAACATGTGAAAAAATTTCGCAAGTCACAAAGTGGCAATCACATACAGGATGGTATTGCTAAATGCCAAACGAGCCCAAGGCAGGAACACCAGCTTAGGCCCAGCGCTGTCTCATCCACCTACCTGTCCAATTGCCCAGCCCTGGGGCTCCCACTCCAGGTCAGCTCTTCTGTCTCTTCCTCTGGGGCGGCAGCAGGAGCAGCAGGTGGGGTGGGGATGGGAGAACTGCTGGGAAAGGCACTGGGCAGACTCATTGGCATCTGGAGAGACTCCATGCTCCTGTGCAGGCCTGAGAGTTTGGGGTACATGCGGGTTTCCTTCGGGACACTGAAACCGCTCATTAGCTCCAGGCCCTGGGAGAAGCTGGCTGAGTTAATATTGAGAATGGGTGCCGGACTGGGGGTGAAGCAAGTAGGGAGAGGGCCCCCAGTTGCTGAGCTTGTAGCATGCAGATCTGGGACCTTTGAAGTGTGGGTGTCGCTGGACGACGGTAGATCCAGACTGTTGGAGTTGACCTTGTCTAGATTGGCTAGTGAGGGTGGCTTGACAAAGCTCTTAGCTGTGGCCCTGAGGGAAGTGAAGATAAAATAAAGTATTTAGGACAACAGAATGATAGAGCAAGAGGCAGTCTTCCTCTAGTTTCCTTTCTGGAAAGTATGAAGATATCCTGTAAGCAGAAGCTTATCCTAATGTTGTTGAGAAATCAAATAGAAAGAAAAAATTCAGCTACCTGACTTAGGACACTTTTAGTCTTAAGAGGAGACAATATATGCATATGAGAAATACAAGTGCATTTATATACCAAAGGGTATTTGTGTGTAAAGAAACACAATAAAATCACCTATACAAGAATTAGAGACAGGTTAAGTGTTGATCAGGGACTAGCATAAGCAAAGCAAGTTTTTCTATTTTTTTCCCCCCAATATTAGGGATTGAACCCAGCACCTGCTAGGCAAGCACTGTACTACCAAGCTACATTCTGCATACCCAGCTCTTTTTATTTTTTACTTGGAGGCAGGGTCTTATTAGGTTGCCAAGGCTGGCCTTGAACTTTCTATCCTTCCACCTCAGCTTCCCAAGTAATGGGATTACAGGTGTGTACTACGGCACTTGACCTGAATACAGTTTTGAAAGAAACTGGGCATATAGGGGAGGGGAGGTGAAAGACCATGCAAAGGCCTAGAGAAAAAGTGCATGAGCTATGTCACGCCCAGTCTAAGGAGGGTAAGGGTATGCAAAGGAGCAGCACGGCAGGCCGATGGGGAGGGAAGTGTCCCATTTGGGTACCTGAGAGGTGTTGGTGGCAGCTCTGCTAGCTTGGTGGCTGGGGGGTGGCTTGCTTGGTTCTTGGGAGTACTTTCTGGGGAGCCAATGCTCTTCAAGGAGATGTTGTCCGAGTCCAAGGCCACTGCCTTGGCTTTGGCCTTTTCTTTTTCCCGATCTGTCTGATTGACAGGAGCTGGTGTGGTCCGCCCACTGGCAACCTTCGAAGGCTCCTTCAGTCTGGAAGGTGTAAGGCCTGCTTGCTTGGTGCTGAGGAGACTGGGGTCAATGCTGCTGCTCACGGGGCGTGGTCCACCCCGCCCACCAGTCACACTCATAGAACTGGACTTGGCTGGTCGGGGCAGGCTGCGGTACTGAATGTTGGACCGGGCTCCAGGGGCCAGGAATCCGGGTTCTGCGCTGTTGGACACATCCAAGCTAGTCTTGCGTCCATTTACGGGCTTGACGGGGATGCCTGAGGACTTTTGGATCTTGCTGAGAGTGGCTGAGCCACCAGTCTGCATGACGGTGGCTGTGCCTGTGGCAGGAGGAGGCTTCTTGTAGCCAAAGGATCCAGAAGTGGAGGGGCGAGCAATGCCCGAGGGGGGCTTCTTAGCATCGCTCAGACGGTCCCGGCCGGCATCAGAAGAAGAACGCTGTAGCCCAGTATTCTTCACTGCGAGCTTACCCTTGTCTGTTGCTTTGCCTTCAGGTTTGCCTGGAGGAGGGCAGAAAATGAGGTAAGAGCAGCTGACACTGACCAGGATCTTTTTTTTCTTGGTGGTTGTGCAGGGGATTGAACCCAGGGTCTTTGTACTGAGATACATCTCCAGCCCTTTTTATGTATTTTTTAGATTTTGAGACATGGCCTCACTAAGTTTCCAGTTGGGTCTGCCCTTGCAATCCTTCTGCCTCAGACGCTCAGAGTGCTGGGATAACAGGCATGTGCCACCATGTCTGGCTTGACCAGTATCTTAAAAAATCTTTTTCTTTCTCCTTGTGGGAGAACAGAATACTGTCAACATATTACAGAATTTCAGAGGCCTAAATATGGTAAGCAGGTACTGGATAAGCTGAGGAAATTTCTTGCTAGAGGGATTCTGGGTGGGAGAGGTAGGGGGATAGGGCTTTGCTTGTTTTGGTTTTTGCTGTTTTCTGCTCCCAGCATAGGATGACTCATTTTGGTTACAATGGCAGAGGCAACCACAAAGATGATCAAGAAGGGGCTGCATCCAATAACTGGTCCAGGCAGGGGAAAACAGGAGGGGAAGTGATCGAATACAGTGAGGCAATGTCCACTGGTAATTAGAGACCTCAGGGAAATGTCGATTAAGGCTAAAGTGACCCAAGGGGGCAACTTTGGGAGCACTATAATCTCTTGCTGTCACCACTTGATTTATTATTTTCCTAGGCCCTCCCTGGGATGGCAGGCGAGTATCTTGTGAGAATAAAGACACAGACTAAATGTCTTGGGAGAGGAAAGAGAGAAACTAATGGGAAGAGTGTGCAGAGGTCAAACCAGTCTTTGAACATATTTTTCAACCTCTTAGCAGTGGTGTGATTTTAGCCTAGCCACTTACCCAATTCGTGTCTGCTTCCGCATTTATGGAATGGAGACAGTAATACTCATTCTTCCTAACTCAGAGGACTGTCTTGAAGACCAGACAAGACACTGTATGTTAAAGCATTATGCAGATGTTTGCCATCATCATGTGGGTTAATGACCATGAAAACTAACAAAGAAATAGGTCTTTGTCCTTGTCCTTGCCTTTGGCTCAGGCTCACCTGCAACTTTGAGGGCACTCTGGGCTGTATGAGTGATGGGAGAAGTGACAGCCACTGGAGGGGTCTTGCCCTTCTTTAGGGAACCAGGGTGCCCCAGGCTAATTGGCTTTTTCAGCTCTCCAGCCTTAGATGAGTCATCACAGCTCTCAGGTCGCTCCCTCCGCCACTTAGAAGTCCCAGGCTCCATCTTCAGGCTACCACTGTCGTACTCCAGTTTTTTGGGGGCCTTCTCCTCTGATTCACTAAACCAGCTCAGCCCACTCTCTGCCAGGGAGCGCTTTTCCGAGTCTGTGCGTAGCTGAAGAGAAGAAAAAAAGGCAGCGTGAGATACTCTTGTGGGGATGGGGGCATTGCTAGGTGATGGGATTAATTTTCATCAGAAGGTGACCCTGCTCATCCCAGAGTAGGAAGTCAGCCCAGGGTGTCTACGTGTATTGCTAGGGTTCCAGAGAGAAGACATTATATTTATCTCTGGGCTGGTTCTTCTCCAGCTGGAGCAGATCTTACACATATCACCCAGATAGGTGTGAGTAAAAAATACAGACACTATGACAACATCTACTGTCTTGTGTGACTGCTTGGATGTCTTAGCTTTTTTCTTTCAGCTCTGAAAGAACTTGGCCAAAGGCTGATGGGAGCCAGTCTCATAGAGTGGGCGTGTGTGTACCAAGCTCATACACAGGCACTGCTCGGTTCGCCCTGCAGTGGGGGCCTGGGTGTTTGCAAACTCACGCACCACTATTGTAGAGTTCCTGCGAGAAGCAGTGGGTGTAGTCGGGAGGGAGTTGAGTGAAGAGCTGGCATTAAACTCTTCTGAGCTGAGGTTGTCCGAGGCATCACTGAGCCCGCTGCTGATAGAGCTGCTTTCATCCCAGCTGCAGGGTGGGAGAAATAAAGTCCGAAATTAAAGCAGAAGGAAAGCCAGAAGTAAGTTTTTCATACTGATGGAAGAATGGCTCAGTACTATTCTTGTGACAGGAGAAAGCTTCGGAATTAGTCCTGGGTTTACCAGTAATTCGAAGGTTGGCTTAAGCCTCCTTGTAATTTGGTGATGTTCTTTTCTAAAAGGAAGAGACTCTGTCTTTATCTGGCAAGCAAGGATGTTATGTTTCCTTAACAGGAAGGCATATTATAAAGACAAGGTAATTTTTTGGATACATCTAATTATACAAAACAATTACCTCCCTCAATAGATAACCTCTATTCTCATAATTATTTTTGCTCATTTTTAGATATGTTCTTTATGTATCTTCCCCAGCACCTTTGTATACTTTTATCTGGTAGCAAGGGCCAGGAAAAGGTTTTTCTTTTCTGGAGCCTTCAGACCTATCATTTCTCATCACTTCCCTTTTCATACAACCAGTCCCACCTTGGGACACACAGTGCTGCTCTGAGACAGCACGTGTTGCTCTTCTGGCAAATGAGTCAACTCAAGGGCTATGGCAGAGGTGCTAGATTCCTGCCGAATGGTTTAATTTCTCTGCCAATTTCTTGGAATTCCTGTTTGTGGTATCAAGGAGAGACTATTGTTCAGCATCTGTATGCATAAACACCTGTATCTGAAGACTCTGGCCCATGCACAGGTGAATTTACCGTACAGCCTCCATATCTTCCTGGCTTGGGCTCTACTGCCTTCCCTTGGCTGGTCAGTTTTTGGAGTTAGCAAGTTTCACAGTCAAAAGTTTATTCCTAACATCTAAACCAAACAGCATCTTCTCATAGGCCCCCCCTTCTGTCTTTGTTTGCTCTTCACATTTCTATTTGTTTTTTGTGGTTTTTTTTTTTTTGTTTTTGTTTTTTTGTGGTGCCGGGGATTGAACTCAGGCCCTTGTGCTTGCAAGGTAAGCACTCTAATCACTGAGCTAAATCCCCAGCCCCACATTTCTATTTGATCATGCTATCTTCTAAGCCCAAATTCTGTCTCCTAGAAACTTTCTTCAGAAGCTGTGTGCTTTAAGTCCTTCCCTGAAAAGTTCTTCAGCTTTTATTCCAGTTTAAGAACTTAAAATTGAACACAGGAGCTCCACAAACCTGCTACGTATAAGTATCTGTTTGTGCATGCAGGAAATAATCTCTAAATCCTTGTATTTGTTCAGAGTAGGTTTGTTTATCAGCTTTGTGTGTGTGCAAGAACTAAGGAGGCTGGAGATTTCTTGTGTGTGAATTAGCTGATATTTGGAAAATTTTTCTTTTTAAATATATTTTGATTTTCAGCTCATGGAACAAAAATTAGACATAAAGTCATCTAAGTGCCTGGCCTGGATTTCAGATAGCCTCTTTCTAATTCATGTGCTGGGAATAGGAAAGTAGGTGGGTTTAGACATTTGGCTTGTTCTGTAGTGATTTATCCAAATGTATTGAGAAAGAGTGAAGAAAGAATGGAGATTCGGAGGTACTACCGAATTATTTAAATTTTATTACTATGAAATATAGTCATTATTAAATGACACCCTCTCATGACATATATTAAAACTATACTTTCGTCCTGAGCTATCACCCCTCCCATTTTGTAGAGAAAGGACATTGAGGAAAGATCGGTGCTGATTTTATAATTCTATCACCTCTTCTTGGTCAAAATAAGATCTTTGGCAAGCAAGCAAGCAAACCATTCACAGCAAGTTCTCTTAGATTAAAGGCACAGGAAGCCTGTAGCGTCCAGTACTTCATCTGAGATTAATTATTGGTAATCAAGGTTCTGGAGCAAAGAAAGTTTTCCTATGGGTGGGCTCTTGCCAAATAAAAGACTGCAACAGGCTGGAAATCCAGAAGAAATCTTCCTCTGCTCTACACTTATGGCAGGCCTCATACTGATGCGCCGGAGAGGGTTATCTTCCAGAGAGAGTTCAGGCACTCTGTGCTAAAGACACTCCTCCAGAGCACTTTTCCTACAACGAGGAACTATACGCCTAAAATCATCAGGGAAGGTTAGCTAGAGGATTTAAAGATTTCCTAGCAAAACTTCTCTCTGGGTTCTGAATGAAAGAAAATTATATTGTCATTTCTTTCTTTTTGGTGCTGGGGATTGAACTCAGGGCCTTGTCAGGCCCTCTAGCCACTGAGCTAAATCCTCAGCCCCTCTATTGTCATTTCTTAAGGGTCAAGCATCTCTACTGGTGGTGCTCCATTGTAGGGAGCATATTTTCTTTCTTAAAAAAATAAAAATTAAAGGAAAGAAAGAAAAAGTGATACACACTATAGTGAAGATTCAAATATTCCTTAAAAGTATAAAGGAAAAAGGAAGCTAGACATGGTGGCACACGCCTACAATCTCAGCACTCTGGGAGGCTGAGGCAGGAGCATCGCAAGTTTGAACCTATCTGAGCAACCTAGGCATTTATCAAGACCCTGTCTCAAAATAAAAAATGGCGAAGGGGGTTGGGGATTTAACTCAAGTGGTAGAGCGCTTGCCTAGCAAGTGCAAGGCCCTGAGTTTGATCCCTAGCAACCCCCCACCCCAACAAAATGGCGAGGGATGTAGCGCATTGCAAAGGCCCTGGATTCAATTGCAAGTACTGAGGGGAGAAAAAAAGGAAAAACGGCCCTTTTACCTTCAAGGTAACCATTTGTGCTTCCTTCAAAAAATTATCCTATTCCTATCTGTTTTCTACCTGTTTGCTCCCTGGAGCCGCCGAGAGTAGCTGACGTTGTGGGGCCATACTTGATCTGCCTGGGATTCTCTCTACCTGGCTTAAACTAGAACTTCGGTCTCCTTCTTTGCTGGTTTACTCTTTTATTATAGTGACGTATCTATCTTCCATTAGGTTGCTGGGAAAGGATGCTTTGGAAGTAAACTTTGTAAGACCTTACATATCATAACATGTCTTTATTCTACCTTTACAGGTGAGATTTAGGTAGGAATAGACTTGTACGATGAAAAGTGTCCTTTCTGAAGCTAAAGGGACTGTTCCATTGTCTGGCTTCCACTGTGGCCATTTGGATTCCTTGTGCTCAGTATGTGATCTGCTTCTTTGTTTTCTGTCTGAACTTTTAGCATTTTCTAGTGTCTGAAAGTAGATTCACGTTGAGTCAGTGCCCTTCTGGATCCTTTACATCTAGAAGCTCCAGTTTTGGGAAATTTTCTCTCTCTCTTTTTCTCTTCTCCCTCACTGTTTCTCCCCCTCTGTTTTCTCCCTAGTACTGAGCATTGAACCCAAGGCCTTCCCACTGAGGCATATCCCCAGACCCGTCTGTCTGTCTATCACTTGACCCACAAGGACTCACTAAGTTGCTAAATTGCCCAGGCTGGGCTCAAATTTGCAATCCTTGTGCCTCAGCCTCCCAGAGTCCTGGGATAATAGGCACGCACCACCTGGATTCTCTTCTTCATTTTCAGTTCCCTTTTCTAGAATGTCTATTATTCAGAGGACAGATTTTTAGGTTGACACCCTGATTTTCTTACTTTTACTTCCCAGCACCTTTCCCCTCCTACTTTTTGGGACAGTACTTAAATTCTATTTCCCATCCCCTCTATTTATTAAACTTTTAAGTAAAGTTTTTTTTTAAAAGCATATCATTCTTTTAAGGATATAATCTTTCCATACTCAGAGATATTCATTCAGTCATTGGGAAGGGCAGGTTTACAGTCTCTGCATAGTTTCTGGTTCCAAGCTGCTTGGTTCTTGTGAAGGTGAGACCATCACATTACAGACCTTGCATGTGTGATATGCTTAGCTATTTGCTCCTATGTATATCTGAGACACTTTCTTATTTGGAAGGACTGTGCCAACTATAGCTTCAGGATAGGACGATGTGATTACACTGGTTCATTTAGGCATTTTCCTCTTGGGTTGGTCAGATTGCCTTGAGATGAATCTTCCACACTGTAGCCTGAAGGATGTAGCATCAGCATTCTGAGGGTTGAGTGGAGAAGGATCCTGGGGGCTTCAACATCAATGTGCAAAGGTCCACTGATTCTCGGGTTTAGTTCAAACTCTTTGTCATCACCTGTGCAAGAATCTAGCAGCCTACCAGTTCTAAAACCACCTGTCTAGTCTCTCCAGAGAACAGGCCTAGTCTTCTACTGATGAAGATAAAGGGCAACTGCCCTTCCAGAAGCAGCTGAAGGAAGGGACCCAAGAGTCTAAATTTTCAACCACCCTCCTGTTCTAATTTTGCTTGCCTTCACTAAGGGGACCAGATGCTACCAACTACAAAGCTTTTTATGGCTCCAGGGTGCACAAAGAGTTGCTGCCACGTACCACGTGCCAGTTTAGGATTCAGCTTTAAGTTTGGTAAATTGGTTCACACATGCCATTCTCTCTCACGCCCAAATCTCTCACCACTACTAACTCTTCCTTCTCCTATTTGTCTTTGTGATTTTAGTACTTCAGAAAAAGTCTTTATTGTTATTTTACTCTTGTGGTAGTTGTGACATATATTAAATTAGTTTATCAGCAGCAAATGCTCCTAAGTGATATTTAACAGAGTTTGCTCTTTTGGATAAGATATCCTGGTGGGTAGCTTTTAAGTGCAGTGAGGAGACATCAGGTTTAGAGTTCGAGTCCATCATTAAACCAGGCAGAGACAGAAGGAACCATCTAGACTTTTTGGGTTTTTTTGGTAGAGTCAAGAGTTTTGGGAGAAAAGAAGTTGAGAAGATGCTGTCCAGACTGAAACATATGAAGACTTTTAAAGCGTAAGAAGAGAAAGCTTTTAGAAGAATTTGCACAATTTATTAGCTCACGAATCAGGACACGGCAGAGTACGTGCCTTGCCATTCAAGTCAGCAAAGAGAAAGAAAGACAGCTTAGACATGGTACCAGAAGAATAAAGAAGACAAGGCTCAGAGCTGTAGGGCCACAGAGAATTTCTGTGTTCACTCTCAGCTGGGTTTTGCCATCTCCCTGTTTCCCTTTAACTTTGTTTCTCCGGCAGAACTCAGGTAGAATAAGAGAACTGGGCAGTAACGAGAGGCCTAAACGCACTAGGACATGAAAACAGCAGAGAATACTGTATGTGCCAAATCCCTGTGACAAATGTAATCATTATGTACTGCAAACATGTACTAATAAAAACAAAATTTTAAAAATCAGAGAACTCAGAGATTGTAATATTCTTTTATAATTTAATCTTTTCATAAATCTAAACAGCAACCTCTTAACAGGCAACAGAGGAATGAGAGAAGTGGTGTAGCAGTTTTCATTCTGGGAAAGTTCCTATAAAAACAATGACACTAGCTGGGCATGGTGGTGTACACCTGTAATCCCAGCACTTGGGAGGCTGAGGCAGGAGGACTGCTGCAAGTTCACAGTTCACAGTCAGCCTGGGCTACATAGTGAGTTCAAGGCCAGCCTGAACTACATAGCAAGACCTTGTCTCAAAAAAAAAAAAAAAAAAAAAAAAAAAAAAAAAAAAAAAAAAAAAAAAAAAAAAAAAAAAAAAGGAACAATGACACCATAACATTTTTATCTACCCTCACAATAGAAAAGGAAATGAGTTTAAAAAACCATATGTGAGGATCAGGTCAGACACAAGCAGGACAATGAAAATGAAGATCCTTGTCAGTGGATATTTCTAGAGAGCTGGGACAGATTAAAGGGGTAAAGAATTTTCTCCATAGGATATGTATTTTCCCATTTACCGTTTCTCAAATTCACCCTCCAATAGCTACATTTCTCATGCCCTATTCTCATTAAAGACAACCTTTTTTATCTTTCCTATTGCTCTATCAAAAACTTAGGTATGTCCTCAACTTCTTGTTCTTTGCTCTCCTCATCAGGAATTCTCACTAATTGTATGGCCTCTTGCCTCTTACACCTATCTCTTCCTTACATTCCCCCACCTGGCTGTGGTTCGATGGAGACTTATCCTCACTTGAACTACCGTGAAAGCCGTCCTCCTCCTCCTCCTCTTTTTCCTCTCTTCCTCTTCCTCTTGTCCTTCCTCCTTCTCTGCCGCCAGTACTGGAGATTGAACCCCAGGGTTTTATACTGAGCTACATCCTCTACCTGTTTTTTTTTTTTTTTTTTTGAGATGGAGTCTTGCTAAGTTGCTACAAACATGCAATCCTCCTGCCTCAGCCTCCCAGAGTGCTGGCACTATAGACGTGTGCCACCACACCCAGTGAAAGCCTTCTTATTGGTCCCTCTCTATTGATTCTCCCTCCTTCCATCACACTTTGTATCACACACTTCTAACACATCTTAGTTACTACCAGAAACTAATCACCCCAAAGTGTAGCACTTAACAAAAGCTTCATTAGTTCCTCATTGCTGATACAATAAAATAAAAATTATACCACTCATTAATCAAGATATCCATGAGCCCCCATTAAAACAGTGTAGTGATTAACAGCACAGAAGTCAGAGCGTGGTTTCCTGGTTTCAAGTCCTGTGAGCTCTGTCTTGGGTACATTCTATTTCAATTGGGCAGATATTCATCAAGCTCCCATTTTATAAGGCACAGTGTCAGTTGCTACGCAAACCCAAAAGTAAGTGGCTGTCCAGAATGGGCTTCTAATCAGAGGCAAAGAAAGATGTACAAATGAGATAAATATCATAACAGAGGTGTAGACAACATATGTAAGGGAAGGCAGAGAAGAAGTGATTTAGTTCCTGACAAACTCCAGAAACATGATTTTGCCACATAGAGTATGGATAAACATAACACTCACCCTGTTTCTCCATCTCCACCCCATTCCTACTTCCGGGTGCCCTGGGATTCCTATTAGGTGACCTGCTGTCTCACCTCACCCCCTTCTGGAAATACGGGCCTTCAGGAGGGCCAGTCCTGTCATCAGTGTGCACGATCCCTGTACTACTGAAGACTCTGGAGTCCCCACATTCTCATGGGTTGTGACATCAATGGACATACGCCCTATCCACCTCACGTAGGCATTTTGCCTTTCCTCAAGATCCAGATCAAATATCAAGTCTCCTCTGAGGATTTTTATGATCTTCCTGGCCGGAAGAAATCCTGCTCTCTTTGGCTTCTACAGATTCCCTGTGCCCATGTCAGAGGGCTCTGCCCTGAAGTAGCTGAGTTCACACATCTCTTCACTGGCGGCCAAGAGGATTTCAGCACTTCTGCCGCCGTCACACACTGTCTCCTGCATAGCGGGCGCTCACTGTGGACTGAACTCCTGGCTTACATAGAAGAGGGAATGCCTAAGTTCAGAGAAGGGGTCAGGACTTTTGGGCTACTATTTATATATTTTGCAAAAATGACTACTACTTTGTTTCTAAATAATCTTTGTTTTGGGGTGGAATTTATAAACGTTCTCTTTTTAGAGCTTTCAGTTCTCTGCTGAAATTCTTTATCTATTCAAAAACATAATTTGCCTTTTCTATGACGCCCTTCAGCATATTTATAAAAAAGTATTCTTATCTGCTATTTCTAACATCAGGTATATTTATATTTTCCCCTCAGTCATAAGTTTCTGCTGCTTCCTGAGTCTTGCAACTTTATTATATGGTATTATGTATTCCTAGAAAAGGACACTCCTTCCTTTCCTTTCTTGGACTGCTACCGCTGAGAGCCGAGTCAGTCTAAACTACAGCAGAGATGGGTGTGGGCTGTGTGTAGCTCTGGTGAAAGGCAGTTCTTCACTGGTTTCAAATGTTCCCGGGGCAAGATCAGGATTGTCAGCAGGATTTGGGATCTGAGCAGAACGAGACTCTGAGACTGCTCTCTAAGGCACACAGCCCAGCCACCAGCCCTGTGTCCTGCTGTGGAATTGTCTTTGCCTTCGGTGGCCACTCCCATGCGCTTATCAGGGAAGGGCCTTCGTGCTTTGTGGAGGTGTCTCTCCATCCCCTGGCCTGCACTCAGACTTCACTGTCCTGGGCTGCTGCCCAATACTCAGGTATTCAATGAAGGCCCGGTGGAGGAGGACAGTGTCTTTCTCAGCTTTCTGCCCTGCCCTCGGTCTTCTGCTCATTGCTACAGTGTACTTAAGGAAGCATTTAGGGGCAGGGCATGTACTTGCTCAGTGATTAGGGCTCCTTACAGCCAGCTCGTCCCCTTCTGGAATTTACTTTAAGTAGAATACTTTGCACATATATTTGCATAAACATATTTGCACATATATAGAGATAGAGATATAGTTATATTTTAAGTCACCATGCTTGTTTCTTATCCAGCTTACTCCTGTTGTTAATGTAAGAATGACCACGTATTATGACACTGCACCATCTCCTTCTTAGAATAAATAAAGTCCTTCATCTGGGGCTGTAAGAATGGCAACTGATAGCCTTCTTGTTTTCTTGCCCACTTCCTAGCACTGATACCACAGTCTCAGGAACACTTGGGTGCACCCCATCTCCTCTGTGGGATGAAAGAGAGACTGTGAGAAGGCCAGCTCTGCCGAACACTGCTCTGTTTGTGTCTGTGCAGACACGTGGCAACACACAGGGCAAGAACACCCCTCCCCTCTGGGAAAAGCACCAATGCTAACATAGATCTTGGCTAGGACTGGCCACCGCTCCCAGGCTCTTCTCACACTGTCTGCTCCCCACATTTTGGGCCCAGCTATTCCATGGAACTGGAATGGCCAAAGGAGCCTGCAGCCAGCCAGAGGGCCAAGGGTGTGTGCTAACAGAGGGTGGACTGGATTCTGACTACACAGGAAAAGACCCTTATTGCTTCTCTGTCACAGCATGGTGCCCAAAAGCCAGACTTGAACACTGAACGGGTTCTCTTTTTGTCTAGAACATGTCTGCCTGGTGAATCAATAACCAGGTTTCTCAAATTATTCACTACTTAATGGATAAGGGCTGTATATATGGAAGCTTACTTTCTCCTGTGACAGTGGAGATATCGTACTTTATCTGCAGTACAACAGGCTGGTTATAAAAGCCGCTTTGGGGCTGGGGATTTAGCTCAGTGGTTAGAGTGCTTGTCTTACAAGCACAAGGCCCTGAGTTTGATCCCCAGCACCAAAAATAAAATAAAATAAAATAAAAACTGCTTTGTTTTCTTTTGGAATTATCCTTATTTCCAGGTAGAGCTTATGGAATCAGAAGCTGAGTATTATATCTCTAGGAGATACCCAGGACTTCCTGCTTCCCATCTATGAAAGAGAGAACCATCCTTACCATCTAAATGGAAACATGTTCCAAGACAGCTAGAAGCCATTTGCCTCCACAATGTACCCAACTTCAGGGAACTAAATCCCAGACCAATCAGGAAAAGAAGCCAGAGTCAGAGTTGTAAGGCTTTTCCGTCTCTACCACTGTATCAATAAGGTGTGTACTGTATTCTATGCAATATACAAACATCAGATGGGGGAGAGGGGTAAAAGATCACCTATAGCCACAACTCTTGATATTGTCTTGTTTGCTGGGTTAGGCAGGGAAACAGGCAACAATGAGAAAGTGTGAATCCGACTTGGGAACTGAGAGCATCGACAGCCCAGACAAGTAGAAGGCAAGCAAATGTGATGAACCCAGCTCGAAGGCCAGAAACATTTTCATAATGCACATGTTTCAGATAAGACTGTCATTGGATGGATTCTGCAAGTAAAGTGTCTCATGATATTTGTCTCTGAAACTCAAATTATTTTTGGTACATTAAGAGAACAGGGCAAAGACTCCTATAAAGCTAACTCAGGGATCAGCCTGAGTTAGAATTAAATACTTAAAGAGGCTGAAAATTAATCTGTTCTTCAGGGGAGGCTAAGATTACTAGCTAAATGTACCTGGCTGACTTCACTAAATGTACTTACATAGGCCAGAATATGTCCCTGATACTTGCCCTGGTCTTGAAAATCTCCATAGCTTTCTTAGAACCACACCAGGTTAGAGGTTAGTTAAGCTATGGCTTTCTTTGCTCACTACTTGAAGAATGTTCTTACCCTGTGTGATTGTTGGAATTGGTCCATAGGAAATTGCCATTCTTGTAGGTAAAAAATAGTTCAACATCAAATATGTTTGTTTTCATGTTTCCTCTATGCTTCAGCACTTGTTGGTTACAAGTGTGACAGTGGACTCTATTGAACTCTATTTCTTTTTCTTTTTTGGGGGGGTGTGCTGGGGATTGAACTCAGGGCCTTGCGCTTGCTTGGCGAGTGCTCTACCACTGAGCTAAACCCCCAACTACAAGTAGCGGATTCTAAACTCTTAACAGGAAGAAACTAAGTCCTGAAATCTGCGACTGAAATGACAATCTGTCCCAGGCCCATCTAAGGAATGAAGGAACATGTTTGGGACCTTCGTCAATCCCAAATTTCCAAGATATCCCACTCTTCTTTTGTCTTCTATAGTTTCTTCAGGCCCATTCCTATAGTTGAGCCACTTGGTGGACAGTCCCTGTTCCCCCAAGGGTCACTTAGTAGTCATGCAGACGTGGGTCCCTAATGAGAGAATTAGGGAGGCGCTCCATCTCTGCAGCAAGTGGACTAACCTTGTTTTCTTTTTTGAACATGGAGATGACCTAGATCTGGGTTAATATGGCAGGAACTAGCAACGCTGTATATGGCTACTGAGTACTAGAAATGTGGCAAATTCCAATTGAGGCTGCAATAAGATTTCCAAGACTTAATATGATGAAGAGACTGTAAAAGATCTAATTAGTAATTTCTATATTCAGCATGGTGGCCCATGCCTGTAATCCTAGCACTCTGGGAGGCTGAGGTAAAAGGATCACAAGTTTGAGCCCATCCTGGGAAATCTGGTGAGACCCTGTCTCAAAAAAAAAAAAAAAAGAAGGGGCTGGGATATTGTCAGCATGAAGGCTCTAGGTTCAATCACCAGTATTGAATAAAATGTTTACGTTCATTACATATTAAAATAATATTTTAGATAGATTGGTTTAAACAAGACATAATTAATTTCACCTGTCTTACTTTTTAAAATGTTTCTACTAAAAACCTTAAAATTACATATGTGGCATGCATTACATTTCTATTGGAAAGCACTGTCCTGAACAGAAACGTTTTGATCAATACAATGTCAGTTTGAAGAGCTGGAGTCGATTAGCTGCTACAGTAGTCACACTTGGTCCATGACCTAAAAAAGCTACAGTCTGCAGTTGAACTTCATCTGTCCTTCTCTTCATGGCACCAAATGTGGCAGAATTTTTCAGTGCACACACTGAATTATTAGCCACAGTTCTCAGAGAGTATTTAAGAAGTTTAAAAGGATAAGTGATTTTAAAAAGATAACAGAAGAATTAAGAGAGAAATTGGGCAATTTTGTGATGCTCAGTTTGAAAATGCATCAAGATCTCCCAGAGAAACTGCCAAAGTTCTTAAAGTTGGTAACCTCTCTTGCTCCCCACCCCCATGTGGCCCCAGAGAACTCCAAGTGCAAGGGGGAAAGGAGTGTCTGTTGCGTTACATGTCTGTGGCTTGGCAGGGATCACGGCAAGCTAGGCTGAGCTGGCCAACGAAGCCAGGCGATGGGAGGAAAGGATGAATTGCACAGAGTGAGATATTTAGAGGAAGAGTGGGTGGAGCAGGGAAGACGCCAATGTAAATTTTTTTGAGCTAAGAGTTTGCCAAGTCTTAATTAAGGGTAAAGATCACCAAGAACAAGGTAACCAGAGTCTTATATGAAATTGGAGGATGTGTACAACTAGGAACATTTATTGGCCTTCTTGATACACTGGCAATAACTCACACTATTCTAATTCTTCAAGAAAACAAATGGTTCCAGTAACTTGGTAAATTCACTTACTAAATTCCAGTTTGAATCACAGAACTATCATTTGTTTTTTCAACTCTGAATAATGCTGAATAATTTTATGAATGGACAATGGGCTAAAGATCCCAAATTCGGATTTCAATCCTACAGCTTGGTTACATGGCGCTACTGAAGAAGCACAGAAAACAAGTCACCACAATTTTGGAGCCTACCACTTTAGGGTAATTGCAACATCCAGGGATGAATTCTTTCTTGGAATCAACTGGGAAGATTAAAAGGTTAATTTCAGCTGGGCATGGTGGTTCATGTCTGCAATCCCAGCACTCTGGAAGGCTGAGACAAGAAGACCATAGATCTGAGCCCAGCCCGGGCAATTTAGCAACCTAGTGAGACCCTGCCTCAAAAAAAGGGGGATATGGGGCCGGGGGCTGGGTATGGTAGCACAAGTCTGTAATCCCAGCACTATGGGAGATGGACACCTGAAATCCCAAATCCAAGCCCAGCCCAGTTTAGCAATTTAGCAAGACCTCGTCTCAAAATAAAAAGGGTGGGGTATGTAACTCAGTGCAAAGGCCCTGGGCTCAAGCCTCAGTACTGTCAAAAAAAAAAAATTGTACAGATTTTGGAAATATTTCCTGAAGAGGAAGCCCACCTGAGGGAAAGTCAAAAAAAAGTGTGCCCCAATGCCCTACTATATCTTGGTCATTCTGTTCAATTTGGAAATCATGGATTTCTGCTGTTGCCTTTTTCTTTTAAGTCACTCAGCTATAATTTCTGAACTGACTACCAAAGTTCCCTGTGGCATCTAGAAAGCAGTTAGTGTAAATAAACACAGAGCCAGTACACCACCTAGAACATAAAAAGCCACCATAATTTACACATAGAGCACTTCTACTGTTATTTCTGATGACGCTTGATATAACAAAGAAGTGAGAAACTTCTGTCTCCTTAGCCCCAATTTCAGTTCCCTTCAATCTTCCTTGCTGAAGTTTCAAGCACCTTCAGCACACCCAGTTTAGTTCACTGTCCTGTGAGGTCCAAGATTTTTTAGTGGTAGCAGAAAAACCACAGGCCTAATTCTAGATAGAACTCCACTCAGTCAAAACACAACCACCAGTTTCTGGACAGATGCCATCTCACCAGTGGCACAAGAATGTTTTTAGAGAATCAGTTTATTAGCATGGGGTAGGTACTTAATGGTCTGCAGAACTGGATGCCCTTACAGTTATATACAAAGTATGTTCCATACTCAGGTATCTGACCACACTTTCAAATTCTGAAATATATCTGTGATCCAGAAAAATATCTTTAGAATTATCACCTTAACTTGTAACACCCTGTTTCAAGCATTGCCTTCTTGATTCTGGCATTTTTGTCCCCAGGGTTAAGAGAGTTTTAAAATTTAATTTAGATGTGTGTGTGTGTGTGTGTGTGTGTGTGTGTACACACACTAGGGATTGAGTCCAAGCCCTTATGCCTACTAAGCACATATTCTACCCCTGAGCTACACCTGCAGGCCCAAACTTAGATCATCGTTGTTGACAGAATTATGTTTCTCCAGAATTCATCAGTCAGAGCCCTAACTCACAATGACTATTCGGTGCTTGGAAATAGAGCCTTTAGGGAGGTGAGTAAGGTTGAGTGAGGTCAGAAGGGTGGGGCTGTGCTCTGATGTGACTGATGTCCTCAAGAGGAAGAAGCCTCAGGGAAGCCGCAGTGAGCTCAGAGCAAAGCCCATGTAGGGCCATTTGTGAGAAGATGGCTGTCTATGAGCAGGCAGAGATGTGGCACCAGAACCTGCCCCGTTGGGACCTTGATCTTGGACTTCTGGCCTCCAAACTGTGAGAAAATACATTTCTGTGATTTAATCCATCTGGCTGGTGGTATAGTATTTTTGTGATAGCAGCCTGAGCAGACTATCACAACCGTTATTAATGAAAATTAATTTATATATACATTAATATACCCACTGAGCTGTATTAAACATTGACCACCTCCCTCACTCAGAATTGTTTTCAACACAAAGATTTACTAACACACACCAGGTTTTTGTTGTTGTTGTTTGTTTAAATCATGATACCTAGGTCACTACAGCTGAAATAAAAACACCCAGTTCCAGCCAGGCATGGTAGTACATGCCCATGATCCCAGCACTCTAGGAGGCTGAGGCAGGAGGATCACAAATTCAAGTCCAGCCTGGGTAATTTAGTGACCAAGTAAGACCCTAGAGATGTAGCTCAGTGTGAAGGCCCTGGGTTCCTGGTTTCAGTCTCTAGAGCTAAAAAAAAAAAAAAAAAAAAACCCATCCACTAGGCACAAGAGAAGCTATGGATTGAGACACAAAAACTCAAGCAAAGTGGAAGGAATTATCATTGCTGCTTTGACTTGGCAGCAAAATAATCCCAGAGAAATTCCATCTTTCTATGATGAAATCAGGTTCTATGTATGTTCCCCTAATGACATGATACACAATTATTCAGCCCTTCGAACAGCTTGGATAGCACTTTGTGGAACAAAATGGATGTAATTGGATTAGAGGTATCAATATATTTTATTGGGATCTTAATGTGGGAAAGGGTAATTGCAGGGTAGTTGGGGAGAGACAGAGAAGTGAGAATATAAGGGGAAGACATGAGAGACTGTTTCCAAGATGTGGGTTAAAGCTTTGCCATGTCAGCTGGCAGGGCCAGAGCAAAGAATAAAGAGCAGAAAGTTGAGCTGTTTAACGGGAGTCTCCTTAATTAGGACCAACTGTGGGTGAGGACTGCTGACTCTGCTGGCCACAATTTGTTTTGAGTTTTCTCTAGTTTCAGAGATTTCCCTTTTTGCCTGCCCCATGCCTTTCCCCTCGTCTACTTCTTTCACAGGATTAGGGATGAAAAAATAAGGCACCTTCTCCTCTCGTTCAAATGTTTCTGAGCCAGGAACCTGAAATCCTTTAAGACTAAAAGATAACTGGGAACTTCCTCATGAAATGGGAAAAATTCTCAGGGATGCTATCAAATTCACCTTCAAAGGATGAGAGGCGGTCTGTAGAGCAGGCTCTGGGATACTGAACCTGAGCACCCATCTCCACTCCCCTGTTTTTTATGTCCTAGAATAGGGTTAGCATGTGCATCTTGGCCTCTGTTCTCCTGACTGCAAGCAGGCAATTGAACACCTACAAACTAAAACGTTTAGAAAGTTGAACTTCAAGGAAAATGATTTTGATTCTTGGTCAAGGAGACATCCTGAGGCAAACTTTTTAGTTCTGTTTGGAACCAACATACCCTTCTCCTTCTAAAGTCAATACAGATGCCCGTTAGAGATTCTTGGAAAGGAATAAACATCGTATTTGACCTTAAATTTCTTAAGATACTTCCTGTTTCCTTCACATGGTCTCACTCACATCCTTCCTGGGACACTTCTTCAGGGGTTTACTGCTCAGTTCCAAAATTCCTGGCTAATTGAAAGGAAATAATGCAACGCTTTGCTTTCGCATCTCTTCCAAATCAATAAGGAAGGAGACCATTGACAAAACTCTGAAAACTAGGAAGGGCTCCGATTAAGGACCTGCAGCAGAGACTGGCAATGTTTCTGGGGCAGTAGGATCAGACAGTAAATATTTTAGGCTTTGCAGGCTACGGGATCTCTGTCAACTATTCAGTTCTGCCAATGCAGCATGAAAGCAGCCTTGGATAATGCACGAACAAACGAGTGCAGCTAAGATCCAAAGCAACTTTATTTACAGACACTGAAATCTGAATGTTACATAATTTTCTTTTTTTGCCTTTAGGACGCGTTTGCAGTACATAATGATTGCATTCATCACGGGGAGTTGGTACGTGCATATAACACATCTTACTTCCTTTTATATCTTCTCCCACCTCAGCAATGTCATGTGTTGCAAAAGATGATTCTTCTTTTGATTTTTGTCAATCATTTTAAAATATAAAAACCATTCTTGGCCTGTGGGCCATATAAAAACAGGCAGTTAGGGCTGGGGATTTAGCTCAGTGGTTAGAGTGCTTGCCTTGTAAGCACAACGCCCTGAGTTCGATCCCCGGCACCAAAAAAACCCCAAAAAACAAAAAACAGGCAGTTGATCTGAGTTGGCCCAGTAGGCCAAAGTTTGCTAGATTAAAAAAATAAATAAATAAAAAAAGACCCTCTAAAAATGAAGAGAAATAAAAATTCCTGAACTGACAAGTCCTGGCTGAAAGAGCAACTCTGGACTAAGACTGACCTCTTGAATTTCCATTTTTATACCCCTTTTACTGACTTTCTGATCTAACACGCTCAGTTTGCAAGTCAAAACAAGAATTTTTTGCCAGCAGCACTACTGGCTTAGTTTTGACTCAGGAAAATAAGGGAGGAGTAGGGTCGAGTGGCAGAGGAAGAAAAGAAGAAAAGAAACATTGGTGTTACCTGCACGTTGCCGCAATCCTCCACGCGGGAAGCAGGCAGTGCCTTAAACTAGGATGAGATTCAAGCCTACGTCTGGCTTTTAGAATGATTTATGCAGGGTTGACAGAAGCAAAGCCCTTTTTTAGTCAGAAACACAAATCCTCCCCCACAGCCAGGTTGGAAGAAGTCATAGAGTGTATATGTCTCGCACGCGCTCTTGTTACATAGATGGCAACAAATAAAAGCCCTTCATATTAACAAGCTGCCATTCACCTCCAGATCTCAAATCATCCTGTTACTCAGTGTGAGTATCAAAAGGAGGAAGAGGGGTAGGAGTCAGGCCCTCCATTCATACTCCTACGCTGAGGAATGTGTGCAACTCCGAGCAGTTTCTGGCAGCTCCAAAAGCTTGGGCCAGACTGCTAGTGTGAAGTGCTGATGTGGCAATAAACACCTCTAGCCTGAGAGCCACTCTTCTTCTAGCACGAGGAAGCTCCTACCACAAACCAAAGGAATTGCCAGGCGTTCCCACTGTGCACACCGCTCCCCTTTTCTGACTCCTTGTACCACATTCAATCTTCTCACATTCACCAGAATCCCTGGACTTCCATTATCACCTTTTTTTCCCTCTTCCTCTATTAAATAAGAAGTGCACTTTCCAACCTCTACTTCAGCACTTTCACATAAGCAGGGGAGATCATCTTTTTTTCTATTCGCTGAGACTCCTTGTTCACACAAAAGTCTTTTAATCTTGACTCCAAATAGAGAGCTCATGAACCACCCAAGATTTTCTGCCCATAACTACCCTAATGCTGTCCACATTCACTCTACCAAAGAAAAACAAAACAAGGAACATCAGGAAAGAAAGCCAGTAAAACAGAAAGCAATGCAAATTCCAAATCCTAAAACCTAAGTGGAAGCGAAGTGGATGCTAATTCCTCAGGCCTGCATATTTGTACTCTACCATACAGAAGGACACAGCACATGATGGTGACACTGAAGAGCCTCTTCAAGTCTGGAAGCGGGAGCATGTGGTGAGGGGGTCTATGCAGGACAAAGGCAAAGAATGTGACAGTCTGATCTTTGTAAAGAGGATGTCATCTAAATCCACAGAGTCACCATAATTATTTAGCATTTTGAGGGGGTTGCTGGAGATCAAACTCAGGACCTGGCACTTGCTAGGCAAGTGCAATACTGCTAAGCTAAATCCCCAGCCCCAATCTCTCAGTTATTGAACTATTTATTGTATTTTAAGCCTTTTGTTTTCCATTTCAAAAAAATGATCCACTCAAAAACACAACCCCTTCTCTCAGGTATTCACAACCTCTCAAGGTTTCTAGGGTGAAACGGACAACCTTGGATAAAGAATGCTACTCTGATGCAGGTCAAATTCAGGGTCACACAAAACAGCTGTTGCTGGGGTTGGGGATGTAGCTCAGTAGTTAGAGCGCTTGCCTGGGAAGCGCAAGGGCCTGAGTTCGATCCCTGGCACCAAAAAACAAAAACAAAACAGCTGTTGTACTTTCACTAAATGTAGAGAAAAATAAATACCTCGGGCTGGTGGGACAGTCATAAGTAAAACAAAAGATGAGGCCATTTTCCAGATTGTGTAAACTTTCTGATCTCTGCAGAAAGCCTCTGCAGACCCTACTAGGAGATTTTGAGGCTATTACCTCAGTGTCTTTGGCTGGATTTCTGCATTCTCAAAACTCCTGCAACTCCTTTACATACCCACGCTCATTGAAACTCCAAGCTAAAAATATCACTTGTATGAGATGGCAGTGGCCATCAGGGTAGGCTTACCACATAACACCAGTTTGCTCTTTCCACCTCTCCACGAGGAACTAACCCAAGTCTCAAAGGAGCTACCGTGAGATGCAGAAGAAGCTTATCAATTTGTTCCTGGAGGAAACTTAGTGAGTCTCTCCACTGGCCCTGCCGTAACATTATTTCAAAAGAAACTGTCGTGAGAAGCTAGGAGAATTTAAGGACACATTTCACTTTGTTATTGAATGTTTTTTGATCTATGTGGATTTAGCTGTCAAGATTTCCATTGTAGCAAAGCAGTCTATGTAAAAGTTTGAGACTGCTTTTGTGGGAAGCTGCTCTTCACTTAATCATCAGGCAGACTGAGATCTGACTCAACATTAACTATTACTTATACCCACCCAGTCAAGCCTAAACAATATAACCTCTGCTTTGCCGGACGAACATGAAGCAATGCCCTGCATTTAACCAGATGGAAGTCCACAGTTTACTTCAAAGATTCATGGCTTTCTGGAAAGCAACCTCAAATAATTCAGGAAGCTGAGAAAACAACCAAATGATATAAATGTCCACTTGAGATCTTTCTGTCATACCATCCAATATCAGACATGTTGAAGCCTGGGTGTCGGTCCCCCTGATGTCTGTGGAGCTGATGCAGGTCACCCATCTATCTGTTATCTTTCTATAGGCTCGCCTCGAATCAGTTTCTCCACTCTAATGCACTGTGGAAATCCACAGATGCCTTTAACTCACTGTTAAAGGGATTTTCAATACTCTACTTTTAATAATAATCCATGGCACTTGCTTCTGTCAAAAGGAAATGTGTCTTACATTTATATTTCTATTGCAGCTGCCAGATTTATACTAAACAATATGAATATGCTAATCTTACTTTTCTTTGTAAACATCATCAGATACCATTATTAAAACAACAGTTGCCACATGCCCAGCACTTACATATGTATGTCAAGTATTTTTCTGGGTACCTATACATACATGTACAAACTTATTTAATCTTCACATGGATCCTGAGATAGATATGTTACCTAGAAGACAGCTGAAACTTAACACAGCTAAAGTTCCATGCACAAGGTCTCATGGCTAATAAAAAGAAACAGATCCAGTTTAATATCACATGCCTATTCTTTCACCACCACATATACTATAGATATTCCCATCGTGAAATAGATAATTGAAGCTAGAGTGGTCACAGAATAGCTAAACTAAATTAGGCATTTTCTTGGATCACCAGGGGACCATTTGGCATTACTTCTGCAGTGCATTATTTGGCGGCTTTTCAAATGGCATTCCGCTGGAGGGTGAAGACCACTTATGCATCTCGAGGGGCTCTTTCCACAAAGAAGTGGTCTCCAGGTCAAACTTCATTTGTGTCTGTTCTATCATTTTTACACCAAATCTCAGCAGTTACTGATATTTGGGATTCAGAACAGTGAAAAAAAAATGAGGTTAGTTCCCAGACCTCAAAAAGCCTGTAAACCAAAACACAACTTGCTTGAAGGAAGGATATGCTTCTAGCTAACTACAGAAAGGGCTTTAGCAAAAAGAATTTGCAGGATAGGTTGTGTAACTTGACCAAAACCTTCCACGTTTGCTCAAACTGGTTCGTATGTTTCCAAAGACAAATCGGTGCACAATTTTAAACATGGCCACCACCAAATAACAAGGTCAATGCCACATGCCTGCAGTAGAACGGGAGAAAACCAAGTGGTGCTGAGGTGTTAGCAACAGCATAGCCACCAACAGTCTACCCAACTTAACACTGGGTGGGTGGTTTACTCTTTCTGGACTGCCCCCTGCCAGCATTTTTCTCTCTAGAAAAACTTCTAGAAAACTCTGCTTGGCCCTTTAATATTAAGTCAAACTTCTAGACCTTGCTGTGCAAAGCAAGTCTGCAATTCATGGGCAAGAGTCCAAATACCACTCCTAGGGCGGGGAGAGGAGGAAAACTGTTGGCTGAGTCCCACAGGTGAGGCCACTATATTGAGACTTTGGGCTTGGGCAAGAGTACCCAGTGGACCACCACTGAACTGGTGGTGTCATCCATACCATGTCCTTTCAACGAGGCTTGGCGACCGAGTCACAACAACAGCGCTCTCTCTGGACAGCCTTGTCTTTTGAGGGGCAGGGTGGCCTAGTCTTCGAGTCCCTGTCATCAGTGCTGCTGCTCCCCACACTTTAGGCTTCTGGGTCAGTTTGGCCGCTGTTGCTTTTTTCAGCTATATAGGAGGAAGTCCCGCCACCGGCCTCCTCTCCCCTTCTGAATCAACATTGTGATTGTCCGTTGGTCTTCTTGGCATTAAAGTTTGTACCTTGATCTAATGCCTTTTTTCCTTCCGGTGCTCATTTTGGATAGCAATACAAAAATTCAAACTGGGTGTGGTGGCTCTCACCTGTAATCCCAGCACTCTAGGAAGGCAAATTCTAATCTGGGCAATTTAGCGAGAACATGTCTCAAAAGAAAAAGCCACAAAAAGGCCGGGAAGGCCAAGTTCAATCCCCTTACGAACAAAACAACAACAACAACAACAACAAAAAACCTCCAGAGGCTTATTTAGGGAGCAGAAAGATTTGTGTAGATGGGTGTTTGCTAAAATGCAGATGGCAATGGAGAAGGGCCTCATAGGGGTTTGAAGGTGTTCAGAAAAGGTTGTTCATTGAATCCTGCCAAGAATCACAGTTGGAAAGGAGATGTACACTCTGCCTTGCTGGATGAGAACAGGTTCCCAGGTTAATGGCAGTCGTGCTTGGTCTGCTGACTTGGGGGAATATCATTTGATGACAGCACTGAAGATGTAGTTTATGCCATAAAGTTTACGGTATGAACTACAGTGTTGTGTGATCTGCCTGTATCCAGACAGAATACCCAGTGTGGAAACTGAAAGAAGCTTATAAACTCATATCCTGCGGGATCTTGGGAAGTTGCCTTTCAGGTGTTCGATGACATGTGTGACACAAAAGTCAAGACGCAGAGGCAGGCTGCTGAACAGAGATTATGAGAATTGTTTCTCTGTCAAAATATCATGACATTGTGGAGCGGTGAGAACCAGAAGTATTGGATTGATTGGTCTGTATAGTGTCCTTGTGAAGAGCCTGCTTTAATATACTCCTATGTCAGACCTGCTTCTATTATTATAAAGGAAACTTTTGGGGTCAAAAGATAATCATTTTTTTTTTTTTTGACCAGTCACAAAAATAGCCAAAGTAGTCTGAGGCAGGAAGATCTCAAGTCTGAGGCCAGCCTGGGCAACTTAGTGAGACCCTGTCTCAAAAAAAGGTCTGTGTGGGAAAGGACGGGCTAGGGATATAGCTCATCACTCCCTGGGTTCGAGTCCCAGCACTGGGAAAAAATTTTTAAAAAGCCAAAGTAGGGGAAAAAAGAAAGAAAATTATTCTATGTCCTTTTTCAAATCCCTGGAGAAAAAAAGACGTACAAAGAAATGTTGAAAAAAATGTTAGCTGTGTTAGAGGAGAAAGCCCATTGATATGGAGAGGAATTTTTCTTCAGGCTGGAAATGCAAAGAACTTTGTCATATTGCGTCAAGTGAAGGCAAAATATTGACTAAAAAGCTAAGCAGCAGGAAGTAGAGATTTGGAAGCATTAGTAAGGAGAATTTTCTGGAGACTCTTCCCTGTTTGGCACCAACCCAGGCTAGCATCAGCCTACATGGCCAGAGAGATCACATGTTTAGTTACCAACTGCAGAGAGGTTCACAAGCCACATCCCCAGCCCCGAGTGGACACCTGGGAGCTCCTCAGTCCACCCACTATAATATGTTTTTGTTTTTGATTTTGAGACAGGGTCTTGCTATATAGGCTGGTCTCAAACTCGAGGTGATTCTCCTACCTCAGCCTCCCGAGTGCTGGGATTACAGGTGTGCACCACCACGACAGCTCCCACTCCATACAATTAAGGAAATTTTTTCCCTTCTAGGATCTTCTTTTCCATTTCGGGTACAAAGAATGAGTTCCCTTTAATGATTTTCACCTCCTGGGTCTTTTCTCACATGCAAGAACTAATATGTCTAGTGTATTAGTTGCCAAATCTCACATGCCACCCCACATGATTCCTGGTTGCAGCCTCTCAATAAATCAAATGACGAATACAAGTTATTCTTTGGTCTAGATCTAGTCACGGAAGCCAGTCTAGTTCCTATCCTCTACCCATCCTGACAGCCATTAACTACCCCTTTGAGTAACGAAAAAATAACAAAAAATAGCCCATCTTCCATTTCATTTTTAAATATTTGTATACAAAACAGTTATTTTTTATTTTGTTGGGATAAGAAGTTTTCATCAGTTCTTTCTAGTATTACTTAAAACTGCCGAAGTATATGCCGTGTGCAAACTATCAACAGGGCAGTATTTAAGGCTGTATTAAGTAACATATTGTTTTTCCTCTGAATTTGGATTACTGATGTCTGAAGGCATTAATTTCTCTAAAGTTTTAGCTCGAAGTACCTAAAATCATTCCTCTGTTCCATACTGGCATTTTTTGTAAAAAATTATACCTAATATTTTCTTTAACGTTTGGTCATCGTTTTGCTGTATGACCAGATTATTGATATGAGTTTATTGCTAGCATTACTACAACAGCTCATTATAACATGCTGAATGAAGTGAGTTATTTCCTAACTTTAAAAAGTTGGTTAACACAAAAAAATAAAATTGTATCCTGTGGTACAAATAACACAAAACGTAACACAGATCAGAGGTTACAAAAGGTGAAAGCAGACAGAACAAGTGACAATTATGTTTAGTTTGATCTGGTATTTCGTTCCAATGTCTTTCCCCCTTTTTTTTTTTTTTGGTACCAGGACTCAAACTCAGGGCCTCATGCTTGCAAGGCAAGCACTCTAACCACTGAGCTAAATCCCCGGCCCCTGATCTGTTATTTCACTGCTTAAGAGATACATGGAAAAAACACGTTGTACCCTTTGTCCTTCCACCCTCTGTGCTGTCCATCGATAGCTCACCTCATATTTACTCCCCTGCTCACTAGAACTTGATCTTTCCACTGCTTCCCTGAAATCTCTCTGGCAAGGGCTACCAAAGACCTATATATTGCTAGCCCAATTGTGGTTTTTATTTTATTATTTTTGCCATACTGGAGATTGAATCCTGGACCTTTGCACTGAACTGCCATTCCAGCTCTTTTTTATTTATTTTGAGACAGGGTCTTCTGTAT
This sequence comes from Hystrix cristata, assembly GCA_004026905.1. Lineage (NCBI taxonomy): Eukaryota > Metazoa > Chordata > Mammalia > Rodentia > Hystricidae > Hystrix > Hystrix cristata. The sequence continues at coordinate 197,229 of PVJO010000448.1, forward strand.
CACTAAGTTGCTCAGCCTGGGCTTAAACTTGTGATCCTCCTGTCTCAGCCTCGCAGGGCACTGGGATTACAGGCCTGTGCCACCATGCCCAGCTCTGTTAGGACTCTTTAGACCTATCTTTCTGACTTCTGAGTTGCATTTAACACTGTCAGTCATTCCTTGAAGTTCCTCCCACGGTTAGCTTTAGGGACAGCATTCACTTCCTGTTCCACCTAACCCAGGTCTTTCATTATATGCGACTCTTGACTTACAGGTATTTTCGTTCTAAATATTTCCATGGGAGTCCTGGCTTCTTGGCAAATAGGATAGAGGAATATCTTCTTGTACAGGAGTAAAAGAGGCTGGGGAGAAGGATCTGGCTCAGAGTAGATTCTCAATACATAGCTGCTGAATGATTGAACCAGGGGGTCATAGTGAAATATTTCCCCCAGCACGGAAATGGAAACATTTATATGGCCAGAGAAAACCAGTGTTTGAGCTGAGGATGGTCACTCTGAAGGAACCCTTGGAGATGCAGTACAGTTCCTTTCTCTACAAAGACATTCAAAAGACACACTTTAACCACCCTTTCCCTACCCCCAGACAGGAGTCAAACGTAAGGTCACTAATTCTCCTGTCACACACTGGATAGCAGAATTTAATTAAATAGGGGGCTTCTCTGGTTACTCAATTATGGGCTGAAATTTAATACAGCACAATTGCTTCTGCTTTTTACATTTACAAAATAAGCAATGTGCTTCTTACAGCATGCTCATCAATTCTGTTTCCCAGGATGAAGGGCAGTACTTAATGCTACAGCAGCTCTGAAATAGACCATTTAAAAAATATTTACACGATCATCTTTCCCTGTGAAGTAGTCCCTTCACTCTCACTACATAAATGCTTTTCATTTGGGAAGACAGTCACGAGGGATCAAAAGAGCTTTCTTTGCGTGGGGTATGTGGATTTCAAATCTATTCTCCAATCCTAGATAGATCTGAGATACTATACAAGGTAACCTTTAATTTGAGCCTCCCTTCCTCCAAACACAACCCATACATTCTTTCCTAATGTAAAGATTTCCAATAGCAGCATAAAACTAGCAGTTAATAATAGGTCCTACCATGTAAATTACAGTGGTCTCCAAAAATAAAGCTTCATGGGGGAAAAATTTGCAAGTTACCACGGTGAGGTAGATGCAGTAAAAGAACAGTTTCCTCACACCACGGAAATCTGGATGTCTCTGGCAGACAAATATTCTGAACACAGTCCTTAGAAAGGATTTTTGTGTGTGTGTGCAAAACCAACTATGACTTTTCTCTACCTCGCCACTCTGTCTCCCTGTCGTCAACCAACCTTACAATTAAACACCAAAGCTTGTTCATAAGCCTAAGTCTTTCCTTGCATTTCTAGAGAGCAGTAAGAAAAAAAGGGAGGATGAGGACAAAGCTGTAATCCATTACCCTCTTAGCGCTTTGTATAAGGTGACTGAAACCATGTGTTAATTAGAAGTTTTCTTTCTTACCAAGCAGCCTGTAAATGCTTACATCCTTGAGACCCTCAGAATAAGAGTGCTTGTTAAGAATTTCAAAAGAAGTGCGCCCAAGAGGCCCTCTAGAGTCATGAAATCCGAATAGCTTCCTCCCCGACTAAGACTGTCCACTATTCTTTTATCAGTACTACACTGGGCAGGTTGGTCCAAAGAAATCCATTAAGAAATTCCATGCTAGAGAAGGTTCACTTGTCTCTTTGGGAAGGTGGTGTCATTAGTCCCACCGTGGGGGAGGGGAGACCAGTGCTCTGACCTTGGTGGGCATTGTAATTTTCATAGACCTCTTGCCTTCATCTTTATTTCAAAATCAGCCGCCTTCTTATCTCAAGTCATTTAGTTCATGGACTGCTTACTCTTGGTGAAATATCTTTGTTGAGGGCTCTGAAGGTTGTCACTTCAGAGAACAGGACAGCTGAATACCACATTGTGCCTGCGGGTCAAAGGTCGGTGTTGGAGAGAAAGCCCGGCTAATGCATTGTGAAAGACCTTCCTTTTTATGGCTGAGTTTTCCATGCATGTGAAAGTAAGCACATCTCTCACCCTATACAAAGCTCTGAACAAAAAGAATGAAAACAAAAAGGGATCTTAATTCTTAACCAATAAGTGGATGAAGTAAAAACCTTATTGCAGAGAACAAACCACACAGGTGTTCTGGTGCTGCCTCCAGGCAAGTCATTCTGCCCGCTCACAGATGAAGAATGAATGGAGGAAAAGATGAACTGAAAAGACCCCAACTTCTCAGACCCTCACCTGCAAATGGCATATTCACCAAACATTTTGGAAAGGCAAATGTCCTGCCCAGCTTTTACAGAACCAAGTAATGAAGTACCTGTCATGCTTTGCAAATATGAATGCCTGACCACTGTAGTAACTGGTCATGGCTTGCACACCCTGTGAGAATGGACTGAACATTGCTGTAGCAAGTCCTTACGGATGCACTTTCTATTCAGAAAAAATTCCATTCTCTCCAAACCATCTCCCGCCCATTACGTGTCTCTCAGCTCCTGACTGTAGCTTTCACTCTCCTTCAAAAAGGGGGAGACTAAGGCTGGGTGCTTTTGTACTGGGTCGTGGAACATGTCATTGGCAAAGTCAGTATCAGATCTATGGGGGCCTCATCTCTTCACCGTAATGTGGGCCGGATATAAAACATCTGGTACGCTTAGCAACACATCACGCCTTATCCCAGCTTCTCTGAAGGATCCTTTTATTAGGCTTTCCTCAAAATGCCACATCACCTCCCCCAGGACCAGAGGAAGAACAGTTTTTGTTATCAGAAGATACATATCTTAGGAAAAAATAACAAGATCGAGAACACAGGAAATGACTGGCTGGGAAATTACTTTTGGTATTAACATGCTTTTCTTGGGCAACTGAGTGAAATCTGTTTTGAGGCTTTAGGATCAGTCTAGAGCTTTTGGCATAATCCTTAAAGAAGTCAAAAGAAGGAAGACTGAAATTAAAAAGAAGAGAAAGTGAATCAAAATCAAACTGGTTTTGTTTCTGGGGAAGATGCCTTCAGGCAACAGGCAGGAACAAAAACATCCCATTCTTCCATTCTTTTCTGCTGTGGACTCCATCAAGACCACTTCTCAATTTAGAAAGTGGTTCTCACAACTCCACCCCCAGCCCTCCCTCAAAAGGGTTCTGTGCCGAAAATTTCCACATTTCCACGGCCTCTCTAAGATTTGGAAGAACAAAGCCCTAATGGGGCACCACTTAGGGGTGACAGCCCCTGGGCACCAACCAAGTGTCAGGCTTGAGTAAACATAAAATTTGTCAATTATCACTCCAAAGGAGTTGAAAATGAACGCTACAAGGTATGACTTGGGTACTAAAAATACGTCCTCCATTCTCTTGGGGAGAGTTTAGATTAGTCTCACAGAGATGAGGAGAAAGACAGAAAGACTCAATCTTATAGTTTTGGAGCTCATTTTTAACAAGAGAAACTTTTTTCCCCCCTAACATGTTTACTAGAAGTGTTCAGTCTGTAAAACACATATAAACGGAGTTACTCTGTTGAAAAGAAGGCAGAAGCTCAAGGTCCACCCCCCACACTTGGTTGTCCCTCAACCATGAACAGTTTGATCTCAGTCATTATTTCCCCAGCACCAATGTACCAAGTCACCCAAACAAATGGATGTTTATCTACTTTGAAAAATTCCAGGGAAGGACCTTCCTTCCACACCTTCTTTAGGTACTCACTACAAGCAAAAGCCTTGCAACAGTAATCCTTGTTACAGAAAATTACACAGAGAGGTGCCAGTGAATCTCAGTACCTGCTGTTCAAAGCACCGGAACCCACAGACCTTCCCTGACACACTTGTGCTTTTCAATCCCACTCTTCACACTCATACCCACAGTGCATTATATCCAGCTTCTTTAAAGTGGAGTAAGACTTTAATAAGGCAGTCTGAGAGCAAAATTCTTCTAGAGTTTTCTAATCTCTAACCTTGAAGTCCTATACTTAACTCAAGTTTTCTTAGCAATTTGCCTTTTCAAGCCTTTTAAAGCCTTCAATGTAGTTTGAATAGAATCTACTTTCCCTTTTTGCTCCTGTATCATCAATTTATGCAATAATTAAGTTATACACATTCAACTGGCATAAACAAGTTTGGGAGCACACACAACTCTCGGAAAGCATTCACAACCGCTGGGGCAGAGCAGCTCAGTAGCCCTGAGCACCAGACACAGTTCAGAGTGGGTGGACACAGCAAGTGGGCACGGAGGGCTCTGCCGTGCCGGAGGCTCAGGACAATTTCAGGCAGACCGAATGAAAGCCCTGAGGCTGAAGGCATCGTCACAACTCCATGTCTAACCTTTGTTGCTTTTTTCAATATATTCCTTGATTCACCTCTGATTTTCTTTGCTAAATGCAAAGACCGGATGGAAGAGAAGAGGATATGAGGCAGAGAGAAATAAAAATTCCTGAATCTTTGGGCTCAAATTGTGTGACCAACATTATTTTACTTGGATGGCATTATTTTACTGGTAGAATTGTTCTGAGTTAGAGTTAGTTCACCTTTATAAAACAAACATGGGGTACTTAAGAGGCCTGCCAGAGCAGGCTGTTATTTCAAAAGCACACACCAAACCCAGGCATCCTGACTTCTCTTGGGGACTCCTGACAGGCTCTACTGCCTGGCACAGCAAGATTTTTTCCAAGAGCTTCTGGACACTCTGGGATCAAAGCTGCTTTCACAATGAACAGCTCTGTACAAATTCCCAGCATCAGTTTCTCAGATAGCAGCAAAGCTCCTAAACCAGGATGCGCATGAGTAAGCAATGATTTCCTCCCTCCTCCAGGAGGCTTAGGGTGAGTTTCTCACACGCAGGGTGTGACTGGTCCCTTTCACCCCCTGGGGCTAAGGCCAGGGGAATAGCCTGGTGGAGGCTCTTAGGTTCCTTGCTGAGGTAACTGGCAGTAACGAAGTGCAGCAGCCCAGAGACCATCATGCTTTATAAGCACCCCACATGTGCCAATGCGCTGGCACCACAGCTTTGCCAGGATTTCCATAGGAGGACCTGGAACAGAAAACCACCTGAAAGATAACAGTAAATACAAGCTACATCTATAAAGGATGAAAGCAATTTCTGTAAATCGCATGAAAAAAAACTGGTGTTATTACTATACCTCCTCCTTCACATTTAATTCATGAGTGGGGGAGGAGGATTCTGTTAATAACAAGGCAAAGAAAATTAATAAATTAACATACTGCTCGTTATGCTTCCAAGGTAATCACTGTAGAATTTGCATGTTTTTAAGCACTGGAGATGGAACCTAGACCCTTACGCATGCTAGGCAAACACTCTGCTACTGACCAGCATCCCATGCCCCCAAAGTAGTCACTCTAAAATGCATCACAAGCTGAGCGTGGATACAAGCCTATCATCCCAGCACTCTGGGAAGACGAGGATCGAAAGTTCCAGCCCAGCCTGTGCAAGTTAGCAACTTACTGAAATCCTGTCTCAAAATTTAAAAAAAAAAAAAAAATTACAAAGGGAGGTCAGTGTGAAGGCCCTGGATTTGATTCTCAGTTCTGCAAAATAAGGAAATAAAAAGATAAATCAAAAACATCATGAGCACTGAGCAGTGGCCTTTATAAACTCTCCTCATTCCGATAGCCACCAAAAGGTGACTCATAATACATCCTGAGATCAGCTCGGTGCCAGTCTAGAAGACATCTGTAAAGTTGCTGAGTGTGAGTCCCACATATTAGGACCCACATAGGAGCAATGAGAATGGGAATCTGGCTTGGGAACCCAGCATTGGAAATTACAAGGAACATTACCTAGAATTTATGATAGAAAAGATTAAATGAGGGGAAACGGTACAAAGCATATTATTCATTTCCTATATTATATTTCTAATATAGGAAATGAAGATATTTCTAACATAGGAAAATAGGAAGAAATGGTACAAACATCCAGGGTATGGAAATACATCACAGCAGAATAGGGGATTTCATTAGGAAACCTCTTGCGGACAAGCAAGCACTCTTGTCAGGGATCTGATAACAAATCCAACCACTACTTTCACCTATGCATCAGAGGGAATGAGGAAGGGAACCCTGGGACCCCGCTGTTGTCTAGGCCACAGTGTCCGGGGTAACATTCCAGAAACCCACCCAGGAGTAAATAAATCCCAAGGATCTGTTCTCCTTGGGGCCTTTCAACCATACTTCCACCCACTGGCAGAAATGCTGCTCTTGTTTTCAAGCTATTAAAAACCCACTTTTAAAATCACACAGTTGGCAGATCACTGGAATCAAAACCTGATAGTCAAGTAGAAGAATTTAAAATAAGCCACGAGGAAATGTTTGAAGCCTGAAAATGTGTGCATGGTCTGGGACAACGCCGCCGCCTCTCGAATGGGGGCCTGCAAGGATGGAGAGGAGGAAAGTGGGAAGGACTCAGTTGCTGTCCCTTTGCACATGGCCTGTCGGCCCCAAGTTCCATCAGTTCCCCTCAAGGTGCGTTCAGGCCCAGGGCTCTCCTTCCCTCTTCCAACCTGAAGGCCTTCCTCCTTCCCCAGCGCTCTCCAGGTTTCTCTGCAGTCTACCTTTGCATTTCAAGCCTCTGCCACCCTCCCTGCCCCACTCAGGTACTGCTCCTGACCAGAACATACATCTTCCTTCAGAGTTTTCGCTCACTGGTCTCCTATTTCCAGTTACTGTTATTCCTGGTGTCCAGAGTCAACACCTAACTCCATTACCAGTTAATCCCATCATAATGACGGTTGGAATAAGTGTTTCTTTTGCAGTGAATACAATTCTTGACATTTAAAAGGTAAGTAATAAATAGCTGCCGTTGGCCAGGCATGGTGGGGCACAGCTGTAATCCCAGCTTGGGAGGCTGAGGCAGGAGGATCATTGGAGTTTGAGCCAACCCGGGCTACACGGGGAGTTCGAACCAGCCTGAACAGTACAGCGAGAGCTTGTCTCAAAACAAAAAACAAACAAACAAATAAAAACTAATTTATGCATGTGCTGTATTTCAGGGGACATGATTTGACCCAACCTGAAGAACTCTAAGTATGATATGATGTAGGATAAATATGGTATGTCCAAAGCAGTTCTGTTATATGAGCCCATATGATGGTATCCTATCAGGTTTTGGGGTCCGCCATCAAAAGACCCTTGTTAAGTCAAGTGTGGTGGTTTGTGGTTATAAACCCAGTACTTTGAGGGAGGAGGATTGAGTTCAAGGCCAGCCTAGGCTACATAGTGAGTTCGAGACGGCCTGAGCTACAACACTGCTTTTGAGACCCTGTCTCAAAAAAAGCATTCTTAAATTCACATGTACATCTCCACATCACTACAGTAAAAGTCCCTGGCCCCCTAGAAGCTTATGATTGGATAAAACTACCACCATATAATGAATAGGGGGAAAATACTAATAGATACGCTGAAAAGCAACCTCTCGAGAGGGAACTGCATTAGCACTCTCCTTTAGTGAAAATGACCACCCCAGAAGGGAGCTTAGTTACTCTCTAGCTGGCCGACAGTACCAAGCTCCTCAGACTTACACATTCCAGAGAGGAACGGTCAAGGAGCCCAGCACTTTCCTCGCTGGACACATGCTCTCGTCACAAAAACGGTCTCACCAGCAGCCCTTCCTTGTGGCCAGGAGGAGTGAACAAGATAGTGAAACACCCACAGGACACATGGTGAAGGGCCCGGCACACTGCAGGAGGGTACACGCGTCCCCTCGGCTCCCCACTTCTGAAGGACCGAGCCAGCCGCTGCTCACATGGCACCTGCCGCAATACCTCAAGGAGGAAAACCAGTTTATGAGCAACTTTGTACTTCTGTATCCTAGGAGTTGTGTTTTACATCAATCAGACCCAGGGTCGCGTGCACACTAGGCATGCGCTCTCTGCATCCCCAACTCAACACCTAGGGACCAGGGACCAGGCTGCATGTGGAAAGAAAAGGGCTTTGGCGCTTTTTCTTCGTCAACATTTCTTCCCCAATGATGAGTCAGTCTTCAAGGGACAGGGGCTTGTAAGATCAAAATGTCCAAGAATTAGGCATTTCTAGGAAATTCCCGAAATTCCAAGACAGATAGGCTGAGGACAAACTCCAGATGGCACTGACACCAGGTCCTGAGGAAACAAGCCAGGACCTCTACCAAGGCTTACAGATGGGATTTCTGGGGGTCCTGGGCAATGAAAAACCCCTTCAGTCGTCTGTCTCAAAGGATTCTGTTTCTGACTTGCAGTTGCATAGCTGAAGAAGCCACAGTGGTGTTTGGTCTGAGCAGAGAATTTGCACCATGACCCAGAACTTTTGAACTGTGAAAAACTCCCTCTCTTCTAAAATAAATTTTTGTTCCTTAAAAAACTCTTATTTTCCCTACCAGACCAGTGAAAATGCCACCTCCCCTGTGAAGCCTTCCATGACCACTCCAAATGTGTCTCCTTCTAGTGACTGCACACTGCTTCCTGTCTCCCCACTTACACGTCCTCTGCCGCCTCTCCGTACACTCCTTGGCCAGGACCCCAAGGTATAGCTGGGGATCAGTAGAAACAAGACTTGCTCCCTGCATTTGCCTCCCTCTCATATTTCTCATTATTTGAAATAATATATGTAAGTATTTATTAAATTCTGAATGGAAGATCTATGCTTGTCTTGCTTACCCAGCCTCATACTTAGAATGAAGCTTTAACTGGGGTTTGTTGAATGAATAAGTGAGTGAATGAATGAATATAAGCTCTTAAGGGTTTTGCTCTGTTTCTCCAGCACCCAGCAGAGTGGCTGGCACAAACTTATCATGCAGTAAATGTTGAAGGAATATGGTTGCTTTTTTAAAGCGATTAAGTTTTAAAAAGTGATCTATATTTATGTAAATTGCCATCCAAAATAGGATATATAAATATACTATCATAATTAGCATAGCATTTAGACTGAATAGAAATCTAAAGATGGACAACTGAGAATTTAAATAAAAATCAAAGATAAGAGTCCAAGCTGGGGAGTTGTTCAGACAGTTATACTGATCAAGGCACTCTCATTAGAGTCCTAGCAAGATGGGGAAAAAAATCTAAAAGGTCCAAAACATGTGCCTGTAATCCCAGGACTCTAGGAGGCTGAGGTAGGAGAACTCACCCCACTCCACCAAGTTCCAGCCTAGCCTGGGCAACTTAGTGACCCTATCTCAATAAACGTGTGTGATAGTGGGAAGCCTGGGGATGCAGCTCAATGGGAAGGCCCTGGATTCAATCCCCAGCACTGAAAAGAAAAAGTCCAGCATACTCTTGTAGCTGGGAACGATCTCAACTGCTAATAATTTCCTTATAAAAGTTCGCATGTTTAAGGCACCCTGCTCTCTGTATGATCACATTGTCATTACTATATTGCAATGAGGTAGAAAGGCCAGGACTGCCTCCCATTTCACAGAGAAGGACACTGAGGCTTGAGACCAAGCAACCTCTGCAAGAGCACAAAGTCAATCAGAAGTGAAGCAGGGTCTGAAACAGCCTGCTGACTGAGTTTGGTAATCTCCCCACCACCTTCCCACCAGAGTTCCAGGCAGCCCTAAACCTTCTCTGGGGCTTCAAACTGCCCTCAACTCCTGTGTCTTTGGCATCTAGCAACCCCAGGGCCTAGACTGGTGTCAATGAGTATAGTCTCCTATGGCATAGTAATTAAGAGTTGGTGCTAGAGTCAGACATCCCTGGGTGTGAGGCCAAATGCCACTGCTGGATCTTAGGTATACCTACCTAACCTCCCTGTGTGCCTCAGTTTTTTCATCTGTGAAATGGGATAATGATAATAAACTACATCTCATGTGGTCAAGAAGACTGAATGAAAAGGTGTTTACAAAGCCTTTAGCACAAGCGGTTTTCGAGAGTGTCATGGGATGAGAAGAGGTGACCTGTAGGCGTAGGACACAGGGCTACTGCACTAACTCCTCATTAAGATACTTCCTGTGAGGTCCCTCTTTCCCTCTCCATGTTTCCTAAGCACCAGGCAGGGGCTTTACAGGGAGAGGTGAGGCCGGCAAGAATGGTTTGCCTGTGCTGTGCATGCCCAGCCCCATAAAACCCTCTAACGAGAAGCAAGCAGTTTGCTGGCTGTGCAGTGCTGAGCTGAAGCTGGCTGCCCCGGCTGTGGGCTGAGGGAGGCAGATCCAAGGAGCAGGTCTTGTCCCCGCGGATCCGCGGGCTCTATGTAAGGTACACGCAAGGAATGGGGTGGCCTTCAGGCTTCCTACTGGGAAGATGCAGGAGGGCCATGTTTGCGGGGCAAGAGGAAAGAGGTCTTCAGGGGAGACCTTAGTGTCTGAGGTGTGCAAGAACAGTGCTTATGCACAGAGCCGTCCATGCAGGAGTTGATTACCCCAGGCTTTGAGGAGGAAAGGTCTGCTCTGGGGCAAGTGGAGCTACCAGGGGCAGAGCTCCTCACTCACCAAAAGTTGGTCAGGGGACATGTGAGGGCTAATTAAGTCATTCACCCCACATCCTTACATCCTCCCCTTGCTGCCCCTTTAGAGTTTAAATGGAGTCTGATCCTCCAGGGCCAGCATCTCTTTGATCTCCCGATGGGCTCCAAACATCATTTTCAGGGAAGGCTGCAAGTTGTCCCCAGAGCACAGGCTTGGGCTGAGCTCCCCCTCTGTGGACAAGAGCCAGCTAGTTAAATTTTATAACCAAAGTGTGGCAATTCCAGGACCGACCTGCACTTTACAACCTCCCCTCTCTCCTCGCCTACCAGAGACATTCAGCCCGCAGCTCCTGGGCTCGGGTGAAAGGAAACCATAGCCCCACTCCAGCGCACCTGCCCAGAAACCATTTCTGGTAAGGAGCTAGGAGAGTACTCAACAGGTGTGGCCCCAGGACAGGCAGTAAGCTCAGGCTACAAAGCTGGGCTCCCTTGGGGTGGGGTAGCCCCATGGAGGTGGGTTGGGGAGGGGTGGGGTTGAGAAAGGGGGCAGGGAGAATACCAGTTTGAAAGCAATAATGGAACAGCCTAGGAAAGGCTGTTGTGTGTGAAGGAGTGATGGCTCAAGGAAAGGTGCTGGAGTCAGAGGATTTTCATGCCTTCCAGGGTGGGAGGCAATGCACACAGGCGTAGAACCACTACAAATCTTGGTTGGGTGGCAATGCTACAATTGTCCTTGGGCACACCCTGTGTGGCTCTCTCCCAGCTTCTAGTTGAGGTGGCGGTGGCAGAAGCGGGGTTGCAAGTCATGATCTACCCTTCCTTCTGCCTTCTTTGGGGCCACTGAGTGTGCGCCACTTAGCCCAAGACCTCACCTGAAGAATCCCCAGGAGTCCCTAAATGGATCTGTTCTCCCTCCATGAACTGCTTCCTTCTATGACAACCCCCCACCAGTCATTTTAGCAGTCCTAGCAGTCATCACATTCCAGAGGGGCTGCAAGGCTGCAGTCTCCATACTGTGGTAGGGGACCAGAAGTTTGGGGCCAGCAGAACTCTGGCTTCTAAACAACAACCCTGCTCCCTTCCCCCGCCAGTGGCTGTGGCCCGCAGGGAAGGCACAGATGCAGATGCCTCTTTTCTGAGACCTAGCCCTCACTCTCACCATAGGCTTCGGAGTGGAGAGCTGTAATTGAGCCCCTGGGGCGTACTTGGGCTCCCCCCGCCCCCCGAGGAATCTAGAGGAAGCAGGAGGTGCCCCTGGGTGCAAGTCTGGGGGTGTCGGGACTGGGAAGCCAGGGCGAGGTTGGGGTGGGCGTGGCCACAGCAACCAGGCCGAGGCTTCTCCGGCTTCCAGACCTCCAACTTCCCAGACGGATCCAGGTCCCGAGGAAGGCTGAGAGGATGGAGGGTCACACTAGGACGAGAGTTGTGAAGCGGAGAGCTCCTAGAAGAACCAGAAAGCCCCAGCTTCCTCTCAGGCCCCTTGACTTTCCTAATCCTCCCTGGGAAGTGCCCTTTCCAAGTCAGCTCGGAAGGAGGGTGGGAAGGGTGGGGTCTGTGTCCACGTCCGTTTTTAATGAAGGAGACTTAGTGCAACCCTCACCTTCCGGCACCCGTCCGCCGTCCCTCACAGTGCAGCTCCCCAGTCACCAGGACTCCCAGATTTTCACTCTCTCAGCGGGACGCAACCTCCCTTTCCCCAGGTCTCATCCTTCTGCCCCTCCCCACCTCCTTTCACCCCCGGAAGACACCCCAGAGCTCCCGGGATGGTGGGAGCCTGGGTCCCTCGGCGTGCTGCCGCCTGGTCGCTGAGGACCCTCGACCCCCATGCGCTGCGGCAGCAGGCACGAAGTTCAGTCAAGTTGGGCCATTGTCTCGGCGCGTCCTTTCCTCTGCCCTCCACGCCCCGCCACTCCCCGGCCCCAGCCCCAAATGCCCACGGGCCCCCGAGGGGCGCCAGAAGGCTCAGCGGCGCCGCTGGCCTCCCTCGGCGGGGAAGCCCGGCAAAGCCCCCCTTCCCGCGGACCCCACACCCACGCCCCGAGGCCGCGCTGCGGAGGGCGGGCGCCCGGGCCGGGGGGCGGGGGCGCTTACCTGCGGGGCAGCCTCACGGTCCTTCCCGACCTGGGCAGAGGCAGATGCAGCATCTTCCCCGGCTCAGGTGGCCACGCACCGGTGGGCACCCCACGCCCCCGGGACTGCGCTCGCCCTGCCCAAGGCCGACCCCCGAGAAGGTCTGCGCCGCCGACCACGCGGAGGGCCCGGGACCGAGCGCTCGCCGGCCCTCGGCTCCCTTTTCTCTGCACAGCCGGGCTCGTACTTACGGCTCCAGCTGTACTTAAAGCGACAGAGCCTCATTTCCCCGTCTCTGACTTCTGTCCCGAGCCCCGGCGATGCAGGCTGCGAGCGGGCTCTTTAACGCCCAGAGCAGGTAGACAAAGAGCCACCGCAGCCTGCACCGCTCCGGTGGCCTCGGAAGCCCGGAGGTGCGGAGCAGGCCCGGGGGCCTCGCCCTCCACCTGGGCTGCTCCGGAGTTAACCCCTGGGGTGCCACCGCGGCCCCTCGGGTCGCTCCGATTCGCGCGCCGCAGGCAGAAGGGGGCGTGGGCCTCGGGGCTCCTCCGGGTCTCCCGGGCGGGACCTGGGCTGGGGTCTGGGCAGGCCTGCCCAGCGGGGGGTTCCGCTAGCCTCCACCTGGCCCCTTTGTGGTTTCTAGACATTAGTGAAAATTGGAGCCTGGACTCTGTGCATCCCTAAAACCAGGTGTTTGGAGGGGTGTGTGAGGGGGTGAAGGCCAGAGGGGCCTACAGATGGCAGAGGTTGGTTCGGGAACCTTCTACGGAGGGGGCGGGTAGAGTGGTTTGACCTGGAAGTCCTGAGACCCTCCGGGGTGGGGCCTAACATCGCTCCAGAGTTTAGGAGACCACAGACTGGGTGGGCGGTGTGTGGGGGGCAGCGACTTTGGGGGAGAAAGGGAAGTCTACACCAACCAAGAGTCTGTGGCTTCATCTGTGAGGCATTTTTAGCAGAAAAATCGGATCCCAAAACATGAAGGTTTTAGTATAGGGTACAGAAAAATAGTCGGACCCAGTAGCGGGGGCCCTCGGGTTGGCTCCTCTCCCCCAGGGCCCTCTGGGCACCTTACTCTCCCTGTCAAAGAGAAAATAGTGTTCCCCAGTGGGGCTGTCCCGTCCCCTGCCCTTCACCTTTACTCCCAGCAGGGGCCACGTATCTTTTGCTGAGTCCCCATCCTAGTGTGAGCTGGGCAAGCTAAGACTATGTTTTAGGAAGGAACAGATTATATCTGGAGTTTTGTTTTGTTTTTCTAAAGCAATAAAAGCAATTTGGGAGCCCATGTGGTGGCACACGCCTATAATCCTAGCACAAGGGAAACTGAGGCAGGAGGATCGCCTCAGGGGGAAAAAAGCAATTTGTCACAGTAATTTTTTTTAACACAACCCTCCCCACCTCCGCCACTGACAAGTACTGAACTAAAATGACTGAAATACAGAGCAGTTGTCTCTGGGGTTTGGGCAATTTGGTGTGACTGAGCCACACACTTGTTCTCTTGGGCCTACCCTGGTATCCTCTTTAGCTTCCTGGGGTTTAGTATTCACAGAAGTGAAGGAGAGATTTGCAAACTTGAATGCCTTTCCCCAGCTTTTAAGGGTTTCAGTCCTAGGATAACCCTTTCCCCAGTCCTGACCTGGAGATGCAGCTCTAGAGGGATGAAGGTGGAAACTCTTGGAGGTTGGAAACCTCCACAGAGCAACCTCTGTCTCTGGGTCCCTGACAGTGTGGGGGTGGGTGTGTGGGATGCGTGTATACCAAGGATGCTTGGTGGGCATGTTTTCCAAACACACTTTGAGATCAACAGAGAGTAAAAAGCTGCAGTGATCCTAGCACAGATCCCCAAGACTACCCCTCAGCATACAGCATACGAGGCAAATAGATTCGCATTCCTTTTTCTCTGTTCAGAGTGGTAAGAGTTCGGGAAGGTGCACTAGCTCCAAGCAGGCCAGCTTTGAGGGGACTCAGAGCACATTCTTCCACCTCAGTCCAGGACGGGGTGTCTGGACTATGCCCCCTCCTGGCTCTCCTATGGTGGTACTGTTCCCGGCCTCCCATTCTAGACAGAGGGAGAGTGCAGTCCCTTCTCTGGGGAGGTTCTGTCCCAGCAGCTGTGCTGGGCTGGCCTGGGTCATCTGGGGAACAGCTTATAGTGAGGAGCCATAAGGGATTCGCTTTAGTCTCTGCCTGAGTAAAATGACCCTCTTAGCCAGAGGAATGTCATCAGCAGGGGATGTTGTTCTCTGGATCCAGCTACAGGTTTTCCATAAGGTTTCCTCCTTTGTGGCCTTGTGGGCAAAGCTGGAGGGAGGGAGATCAGAGGCCTGGAAAGGGTAAGGCATGGAGTTCACTTGGAGGGATGAGGGTCTTGTGCAGGGGACTGAGCTGTCCCTGAACATGGTTTCACAGTACCCTATGTGACACCCATTACTCTTCCTCACACCTGGCAGCCTGTCTGTCCTCCCACTCACCCGCCTCATACCCTTTATTTTACACCTAAACACACAAGGGGACTGGGGGACCAAGACCATAATGTGGACAAGTCGCAGCCAACAACCCAGCCCAACAGAGAGACTCTCAGCTTTCTGAGCTCCCATTACTAGGAATCTGGACCGAAGAATCCCTAAACCTCCTCCTTGGGATGGACCTCTCAGCTGTGAGACCCAAAAGAATCTGAGGTTCACCCTCCATAGGTCCCTCTTTCCTTGCTAATGGAGAAGATTGGTCTTGTGTTAGTGGTTACCTTCCTGCTAAGTGGAATGGTGTGGGCTTTTATAAGGGAAGGGGGGTGGATCCTAGAGGCTTTCCTACTTAAATAAATAGCATGCAAATTAGCACCTGCTATTTTCAGCCCAGCACTTTGGGTAATTGGACAGCAGCACTGAAGAGGAATGTTGTCCGGGAGCTTTTGCGAAGAAAGGAAAACATAGCCTCCCTCGCCTGTCAGTGGCCTGCTCCTGCACTGGAAGAGGCCCTGACCTTGCCTATCACGGAGGTGTGGCAGAGTAGGAGTGATATGGTGGCCTGGACTACACTGAGGTGGCATGCAGGAGGGACTCTCAGCTCTTCTTTCTGGGTCTTAGGCTGCACGACTGAAGACTGCATTCAGCAGATAGAGTGGGGGACAGCTGAGGCAACATGGAGGAGGGGAAGACACCTGCTGAAAGGGGGCTGGGAGGCAGGTACTCTTCCACAAAGAACACCCAGCCACAGAGGGCAAGAGGAAAAAGGCCTATTTATCTCAGATCGGCCTCCTCTGTGTGCCTCTGGTGTTTCTCTTCAAAGAGCCCTTGGGAACCAGGATACCATTTATCCCCTGTGTCAGCATCATCAGAGGTACTCTTTACAAAAGGGAAACTGAGGCATGCAAAGGACAAGCAACGTCCGAAGCAGAAGGTCAATGTCCCTTAGCAGGCACGTGATCCCTTAGCAGATTCCTGTGGGGCAGAGGTGATTCCTTTTCCTGGCTCTCACCTACCCATCCCAAAGGCTCTCTGGAGTCACCTGGCCCAGGACCCTGTCTTCTCCGCCAAGATTCCATTTTCAGTGGAGACACCCCTAAGATACTTGTGGGAGGCTTTGTTTATCTCCCTGACAATAACTCAAAGGTTGATATTGGTTAGAGTAGAACAAGAAGAGACTTGCCAAGCAGTCTGATTGCTCTGAATTCTAGTGCCAATTACCTGGGAGTTTCTGGGTTGCAGTGTCACCTGTCTAGGCCCTGACCACATTCCTGATTTCCTGGTGAGCCCCAGAAATGAGACCCCTGAAATGATAAGGGTGCCAGTGGGGGCATCTGCCACTCTGGGTCCCTGACCTGTCCTCATTTATTCTCTTTCTCATCAACTATGGACCTATGTGACTTCTTAGACACAAAACTCTCTGTCTTCACAATTGCTGGCCAGCTGGAGAACCTTCCTTTGGACTTGGGGTAAGAGGCAGGCCCAGAGACCCCTCTATACCCTGGCCGGGGTGGGCTGGTGGTATCTTAGCAGAGGAACAGACAGGGAAAAGAGAAAAAGGATTTGAGGGAGGGAACAGTGAATTGACTGTTCGCACACTGTCATGAGATGGCCGAGGAATGGCCCAGCCATATCGCTAATCCCTGCTTTCAAAAAACTATCCCAGGTCCCCCAGCGATCTCACTGAATCCTGAGGGAATTCTCCATTATGCTCTTGATAGAAATGTCTAGAAAAAAAATCATTCCTAGTGTCTGTGTAGCAGAAATTTTTAAAACACTTTCACCTCTATGATTTTATTCTGTTTTTAAACAACCAAGTGATCTAAGGTAAAGCAGTTATTATTATCCTTGCTTTAGATCATTCAGGCCAGAAAAGTTCAAAGAATGGCATTAGATAGTCTGGCCACCTTCATGGAAGACAAGCTGACACCAGACCAAGTCGGGGGTCATCAGTGGTTTTTTGGGGATTAGGAAGAGAATGAGGCCTCACTATATTGCCCAGGCTGTCCCTCAACTCCTGGGTTTAAGCAATATTCTTGTCTCAGCCTCCCAAGTAGTTGGAACTACAGGAGTGTACCATTGTACCCAGCTCCCAGTGGCTTTCTATTTTTTTAAAAAAAACAACTTATTTTATTGCCATGTGTTTAAAATACATAATAATTACATTCATTTTGGGGAATTAGTATATATATAACAGTATCTTGATCATTCTTGATCCCCTTCCCTCCCTCCCTTCCTTCTCCTTTCCCCACAGCCCCTTCCCCATCTCCAAAAAGTCTACCTCCTTGTTTCCTATCATCTCTCCTTTATTTTGCTCTTTAAATTATTTATATTTTGGGTGTCTCATATAAGAGAAAACACATGACATTTGACTTTCTGTGTCTGCCTTATGTCACTTAACATTATAGTTCTTCACCTGTTAGTAATGACCAGCAGAGCTCCTTGGCACGGGCCTCGCAAGCTTCCCTCCTCTCCTTTCCTGACCCAGGGGGCTGCTGCCTCTGCTCACCAACCTCCCAGCCCTTCCTGGAAGAGGTGCTAGTTAGCCTAGATCAGATCCAGATCATGTAATCACAGATCCAAAACATCAGAGCTGAAAAGGACTTTACTGGTCACCTGATTCAACCCCTTGCTTTTCACAAGGAGGAGCTGAGGCCCAGAAAGGTCAAGATCCCTCCATATGACCCAGGTTTCCAGATTCCTGGGCCAAGGTTCTTTCTACCACAGTGGTACCGCATCATGCCACCTTCCTCCCTGGCGCCATCCCGGGCTCAGACCGAAAGGTTTAGAAGGTGGGTTGGTGGGACAGTCTGAATTGCAGGGATTGGGAGTCAGTGGATGCACAGCACAGTGTTTCAAATCCTGGTCCTAATCCCGGCTGAGATTTCTCTGGGGTGGCAAATGAGCCAGCTGGAGGAAGGGGCCCTGCTTCCAGCTGTATTACTGCTCAACAAATATTTATATAACCTTTAAGGAGACCTGCCTTTCCCACCACCCCTGTAGCTGGGAGCAGCAGCAGAGGGGAGCCTGGAGCAACTATGGTGAGCTACTGTCTTGGTGGGCCAAGCTTGCATCTGCCACCCTAATGCATCAGAGTCTCTGAGTGCTTCTGACACTGACAGTTCTGACACAGAGGGCCAGGAAAATGTGCAGGCCTGCTGGACCCACAGGAGGGGTCACTGAGCAGCTACCTCTGCGTGTGTGCATGTACATGTACCAGTGCACGTGTGCACATGTGTGTACAGCCCCTCTCACTTGGGAGATCTGGAGACCCAGGAGCAATTATTTCAGAACAACCTCAGTACCCACTACCCCAGGTGTTCCATTGCTGAGTTGGGTGCCAAGCCTCTAGGAAACAGAAATGAATCTTCACAGAATATATTAAGGAAGCAATGTACATATATCATCTCCTTTAATCCTCATGACTCTTCCCACTACCTCTGTCTGCACCTGGTGTGAGGCACCTTCTATCTGCTGTCACCTCCTTTCTATGCTTCCTGGTTCTCTTGGCATCCCTGTGGTTTCTCCTCACAGTAGCCAGACAGCCCCTTTGGAAACATGGCAGATGACATCACTCTTTTACCTGGAGCCCTCCAGCAGCTTCTTCTCTCACTTAGAGGAAAAGCCACAGTCCTTACCATGTGTACCAGCCCTTGGCTATGTCCTGACCTCATTCCTGACCACTCTCCCCTTTTTACTCTGCTTCAGCCACAATGACCCTCTTGTGGTCTTTGAATATGTGCCTGTTCTTGCCTAGAGGCCTTTGTACACACTTTTCTGGTTGCTGGACAGCTCCATCTCCACTTACCTGCTCTGCTCAGCAAAGATAGGGTCCGCGAGCACCCTGTGTGAAACAGCCTGCACTCTTACCTGGCTTGATTTTTCATTATTACACACAGCACAAACTAATCTTGTTTTTTTTTCCTTTTCGAGGCAGGGTCTCACTACATAATCCAGGCTAGCCTTGAACTCTATGTAGCCTACGCTGGCCTCGCACTCATGGTCCTCCTACCTCATCGTACCCAGTGCTGGGATTACAGGTGCACAACCCCACGTCCAGCCCACCTAACCTATCATATATATATTTGATCATTTGCCATTCCTTTTATCCTATAGAGTTTAAGAATAATGCCTGCTTTTTCTTTTTCTCCAGCTGCATCTGCAGTGTCTGGTACACCCTGCTGTGTGAGTACTTACTGAATGTATGAACAAATATCATGAGGTGGGCATTCACATCGTCTTTCCCTTCAAGCAGTGAGGCCAATGCACAAATGCTGAATAACACCCCGAGGTCATGTAGGTAGTGAGTGGAAAACCGATCATTAAGCCCAGGCCAAAGAGGCTGCAGAGTGTTCCATAATCTTAGCTGCTCTGCCCTCCAAGAATCGGAAACTAAGTACAGGGACTGGGGGGACCTGAGGGATTTTATAGCTGTGCCTCACTGGCTTCCTTGGGATCCTGGGTGGGATCCTCACTCGGGGCACTGCCTGCCCTGGTGAAGTCCAGAGAATAGGGGACAGCTGAGAAAAGTTCACTCCAGTGTGGGTCCAGAGCAGCTGGCTGTCCCCTGGGGTGCCCTTCAGAAGGGGTGGAAAGGAGCAGTGACAGCCAGATAAGCACTGTCCCTTGTCTTCTAATCACACTCAGCAGAATGTCACCAGTCTTGGGAACCTGTTACTAGAAATCCTACCACCTGGACTGGCCACATGGCCGTGCATGTGTAGATAGTGTCATTCCTGAACTGTCCCTTGTCATGAAACCCACAGGGGCCAGGACAGAAGCCAGGCATGGAAGCAAAGGAAGCCTGAGAGATTGAGAAAGGTGACCAATGAAAAGGGGGCTGGGAGGGGCTGGAAGAGGAGAAGCAGCCAGGAAAAGAGGGTGGAGCCAGGTCAGAGATCTGCCCCTTGTCTTCTCGGCTGGAGATGCCCCACCAGGAAGAAGACAGAGCATAGAACATCCATTTGCCTGCTCTGGCTTAGGCCTTCAGGCTGAGCGTGGGGTCACTCACCCCTCTCAGACGCTCTGTGTGTGTGCTGTTGCTGCTCCCCCCTGCACATCGGCAGGCCTGTGTCCTGAATGGATCTTGCACACACACAGCCTCTTTGTATCCGGCCACCTCACACACTCGGGTTGGATGCTCTCATGAAACATCTGTGTGTCTCTCATTCCTGCTCCTTGGTGTGCACATCACGAACATGCTGGCTGTTTATCTACAGCACATACCTCTGTGTCAGCCTCCCCTCCCTCTGGGTGACTCTGGCCAGCGTGTTCAATGAGTGTTGATCCATCTTTCATGGAGTTATGTGCTTCAGGTTTCTTTGGGCCTGACCCTCTCCTTCTGGACTGCTTTTCAAGTCCAGGCTTTCAGGCTTCTGCCTGTGCTTCTTCCATCGCCGCCCTGATATATAGGCGAGAACGATTCAGTCTGCAGCCTGTGGGGCACCCCCCGGGCAGAGCTCCCTGGGTAAGCCCCCTGCCTGGCTTGCTTGCCTTTCTCCAGCCACAGTGAATGGTCTTTTGCTGCCTGGCCAGAGACATCTGATAGCTTGGAGGTCCAAGCTGGCCCTTCATGAGCAGTCTGGGACAGATAAGCCTTTAAGCTGGAGTCAAATAAGGGCTTGTATTCACACAATCCTAGACTGCTCCTTCTGCTGCTGACCCAGAGCTCCTGGCTGTAGCCACTTTGTGACTCCCACAGCCAGGAAGCTGGAGAGGTCACCTAGGGGCATCCAGGAGGGGGGTCTCTTACAATGACTCATTGGTCAGTTAACAGTGAGGCCTGAGAACTGAACTGCTGGGTCTGAGGGGAAACAGGAGAGGACAGGGTCTCTGCCCTTGGGAAGCTCCTTTGCCAGTGGGAAGTGGGACCCCTGGCCCTGCCCTGCTCCCCAGCTTGGCACAGGG
Source organism: Hystrix cristata (assembly GCA_004026905.1). Taxonomy (NCBI): domain Eukaryota; kingdom Metazoa; phylum Chordata; class Mammalia; order Rodentia; family Hystricidae; genus Hystrix; species Hystrix cristata. The sequence continues at coordinate 218,084 of PVJO010000448.1, forward strand.
TGCACAGGGCAGGGCAGCGGTGCTCTGCAGAGAGCACAGAACATGGGGGTTGGAAGGCCTGGGTTCTTCTCTGATGCTGCCACTTCCAAGTCATGTAATTCTGCCAGGACAGTTAAACTGAGTTCCAATTTCCTGGCTTGTAAATTAGGGAAGACAATTCACTCTGTTGTTAAGATGAAATAAGATAATGCTGTGTTAGGGTTTCGTAAACCGTGTATTAGAGAACCATAAAAGCACAAGTTATCACAAGGCAGAATATGCACACAAGTTACAGGACAAGCCACAGTCAGATAGCAATCATGTTACAATGGTATGGATTAGGAAAGGCTGCCCGAAGGGAGGGGATTTGGCAAAGCTGAGTGGCCAACACCTAGGCGGGAAAATCCCATTCTACAGATGACCTTGATAGCTTTGGTTTTCTTGAAGCTAGCCAACAGAAGGGATTTAAATTTAAATTTACTGAGTACCTACTGCACACCAAATGTACTATAGACCCTATATTCTGTTATATCTGAGCAACAATCCTATCCCCATATTGCTACTCCCTTAGAACAGACAAACAGCTTTCCCAAAGTCTCAGAACTGGGATCTGAACCAGCCTGTAATACTTCCAAACTTGTGCTCTTTTGGCGCTATTGGCTTGCACGGAATTTCCAGGCACCACACAAGCCAAGCTGGCTTATTGCAGAACATAAGGGTGTGGAGGAAGGAGGAAGCTGAAAGTTACAGAGGAGACAAATGGACAGGTAGACAGGAGGGCAGGGCTGCTGGGGAAAAGCCAAGCCCATCTCAACAGCTTCTTCAACCCCTATCCGTCCTGACTGTCAAGCAAATTGTATGTCATCACTCTCGGTGAAAACCCCAGCAGCTCAATTGTAGGTTACTAGGACACCCAGAGGAGAGCCACTCCTTAGTTGGCATCGGCTGCCATGGCAACTAGCACACATCAGCAGCTGCTCTGGAATACCCTACTTACTCCAACCTTCCCCCACCTTGCTGGGTTTGAACAGACGCTGTGATACATATTAGCCTCACAAAGACTGAGGAGTACTGCTTACTGTTTTAGTTTAAGAATTAAGTGGGGCTTGGGGATTTAGCTTAAGAGGCAGAGCACTTGCCAGCATCCCCCCCCAAAAAAAAACAGAATTAAGGAGTGTTTTGAGAGCCACAAGTTCTCCGAAAGCACCCCTTCCTTCTGTCAGCCCCAGGAATCTGGCTCCATGCTCTTTCTTTCCTTCTGTGCTTCCCTCCACCTCCTCCTCATCCTCTTCCTTCCTTTCTTCCTCCTCCTCTTCCTTTTCTTTCTCCTCTTCTTTTTTGAGGCAGTGGGGATTGAACCCAGGACCTTCACAATGAGCTACATTTTCTGCCCTTGTTTGTTTGTTTATTTTGAGACAGGGACTCACTAAATTGATAAGCATAAGTTGCCTGGGCTGAGTTTGCACTTAAAATCCTCTTGCCTCAGCCTCCCACAGTGCTGAGATTATAGGCATGCACCACCATGGCAGGCTCCTTCTTTATAAATGATGGTGTTGTCTCCCATCTGTGTCCTGTCCATAGTCACTGATCCCATACACACAACCAAGCACCATGGCAAGCACCTGTAACCTAGCCTGAGAGACTAAAAATGCTGATTCAGTGGCTCTAGGAATTGCCTCCAGCCCATAGTGAATGGGAGTTGAAAGATAAATATCCAAATTTCTCTGTCCTTTGGGTGGGACACTCTGAAGTGTATCCATGTCACCTAGAAATCCTTAAGCCCCAGGTGCCCACAGCAGTAACCTGCACACCCATACCTTCCCCCTCTTCCCTGCTACATTTCTGCACCCCTCAGTGCTTTCTGAGAGCACTTCTCAAATAAACCTAACCCTAATCTCTAGGTCTGTTTCAGGGGGTACCCAGCTGCTGTGCTTTGAGTGTATCCCCTCCCCAGTGGAAAGTTAGACCTCCAAGGCAGCAGTGCGGAGGTGTGGAACCTGTAAGAGAGGAGAAGAAAGACTGGGTTCTGCTCTCATGAGTGAGTTAACTCCGTTATTGGGGCAGGGGGGCTCCTGGGAAAAGTACGTGATAGCCCCCCTCTCCCGCGAATGAACTTATCCCTCACTCTCCACCATGAGATCATGCTGTAAAGAGGTCCTCACCAGATCCGACCCCTTCAGCTTGGGCTTCCCAGCCTCAGCGCTATAAGAAGCAAATTTATGTTCTTCATAAATTACCTAGTTTGTGGGATTGTTACAGCAGCACAAAATGGACTAGGACACTGGTCAAAGAAAAGAAACACAGGTCTGAGTGAGGGTCAGAGAGCCCGATTAGCCAGGTCATGACGGGAAGGAGGTCATGGCCACTTGGTGATCCTGTGGGCAATCAGCTTGGCTATTTGCACAGCTGCCTGCTGTACTCACAGCCCAGACCCCAAGCCGCAGATGGCACCATTTGCCACCTGAGACCAGTGTATGAACAGGTTGAAGTGGGGCAGGACAGATCCAACTTGCTTGGCAAATGAGTTCATTTGTCGTCCTCCCGTTGAGGATCAGAAGCACCATTTTCAAATATGAAGGTGAACATACGTTGTTTCATATACAGTAATATTATCACTCAGAATGCGTGGTGACAGTTTAGGTCTGTTATCTCACTAATGTTCGTCACCAAAGAGCTAACTAACAATAGCTAGCATTTGTTGAGGACTTACAACAGCTAAGTAGATGCAGTAACTAATTACTACAGAGTAGATGCCATTACTCTCCACATTTTTCAGCTCAGGACACTGGAACAGAGCAGAGTGCAAAACTTATCCAAACTCAGGTAACTGGGAAGAGGCAGAGCCAGGATTCAAACCTGGATCATCTGGCCGTCTCTGCTCCAACCATGCTAGCAATCTGTGGTATACTTGTTCTCAAAGTTTGCTTAAGTAATTGCACACCACAGGTCTAAAAGAAAATCAAGGCAATATTAAAAAACAAAACAAAATGATTCTCCACAACAGAAGTCAAGGCCCAAATTCAGTGTATTCATCTGCCCAGTTTAAGAAACCTGATTTTGATACTCTAACAACTCCTAAATATAGGTCATCAGCTAAATGAATGAAATATTAACTTGAGGTCAGAATAATGTATTTCAAGCCAACAACCCTTTATACTTTTCAAAGAACTTGTACATATTCTTTTCCACTTGATTCTCACAAGGCAAAAATAATTACTTTTTAATAAATGAACAAATGAAGATTCAGGTTGGGTGGCACACTTAGGAATGAAGTCGTATCTCAAAATTAGCCCAAGTCCCCTTCCTCTGCACCACCAAGGCTACATGTCTGAAGCTGCAGTTTGCAACTGTAACTGTAAGAAGTTATCTCCTAAAAGGCAACAACCATTGTCTACTTTAACTACACATCCCTTCTTGTATTGTGGACCCAGGAAGCACCCTACCTGAGTTCCCTTCCTAAACTTGAGCATGGGGTCCTTCCCAGGACAGTCCTCTACCACCGTCTGCACTGTCCTTGTGTTGTATCAGCAAAAGCCACACCTGGTCCAGCTGCCCACCAGCTGGGGTGTTAAAGAACTTCCAGAAAACACAGAGGGCAAAGGCAGAGGAAGAAATAAGTGGAACAACTCTTTCCCATTCATTCTAAATCAAAAGTCTTCTGTGTAAAAAGGCTACACACCCAGTGCCCACGCAAGAGAATTCTTGTTGCCGGAAGTGGTTGGTTGGGCATCTTGGGGTCTGGGAGTGGACAGGGGCCAAGTTGGAGAGCAGAGAAGAGGCTCCTTCTCGAGAGGGGGCTACAGAGGCGGAGACCTTGGCACGGGGCTGGAAGTGTCTCTTTAAGGCTTGAGCTCACTGCCTCCAGGAGCCAAGAGCCAAGAGCCAGCCTGCGAGAAGGCAGGGGCCTATGGTTTATTTTATTTGACATTTTCAACATCAGGACACTTCAGAGCCAAGGAGGAAACGAATCCCATCTGTTCCCAAGCCCCCAAGTGCAGTTCAAGAGGACAGGCTCAGGGGAGGAGGGAAGGAGGCAAGGGGGAAACGAGAAGCCTAGAGCATCCAGCTGCACGCACAGGCCAGGCAGCCACCTGAGGAGAGACACAGGGAGTGGCAGACGGTCGCCAAGCAATCCCACTATGCCTGTGACACACACGGGGCTCTGTCAAGATGGGGCCTGTGGATGCCGTCTCGGACTCTGTGGCCCTTGGCATGGGTCACCAGGCAGTAGTCCTGCCAGGCTGCAGATAACACACCTCTCTACAATGGGAATGGTCCCCCGATCTGCGGGATTTGGCAGGACTGTTGCTGGCTTGGTCAGCAAGTTCCCATCCATCACTGACATAGAGCTCCAACATGGTCCACCCAGACCACGCCTGACCCGTGTCTGGGGAGGGCCCCCCAGCTCCTGCCCCTCTGGGAGCACACGGTCCCCATCTCCAGTGCCTGTGTCCACCTCTGCATGGGTGCCCGGCCTCAACTCCCTCCCACCCAAGCTCAAATGCCAGGAATGGGGAAGAGAAGGCTGGGAGACTTATCTTCTTACTTAGATTAAATTCCAAACCTCCCTATTTTTAGAAAACCAAATTCCTCTTCTCCTTACAAGTAGTAAAATGTCCCAAGCTATCATCCAGAACAGTCAGCAGTCAACTCCGACTTGTCTGCAATGTCATGACTTGAATATTATCATGGTCTGACAACTTCTAGTGTCAAGAGGGTGACCAGTGTAGGTGCCAGCTTTTAAGAGGATCGTTGACAACTTGAGAGCTCCCAGAGGACAATGACAGGTCTGGAGAACTGAGTCAGTTTAGAAAGTATTGAAAAAAGCTGGAGATTTTTTTGGAGGGGTCTTGAGAATAACTAAGCAATTATTAAGAACATGTTGACATATTTGGATGAAGCATTATGCTTACTCTATTTTTCCCAGATGACAGAATTTGAATTAATAAGCAGAAGTTACAGTGAAGAGGATTTCAGTGAATATTTTAAAATTTGTATAATTTAATTCCACATGAAATGAAATAAACTCCCTGACACTGTCCCTATGCAAGCTCAGGATGAAAGGCTGCTGTCAGAGATACTACAGAGACTTTTATACTAGACAGGAATATGGACTAGTTTGAAATTATTGAGAAGCTTTAGAGAAACATGGCTTCCTGGGATAGCAGAGGTTGTGCATGGAGGGGTCTGGGATAAGGGTACCATCCATATTTTTAAAAAGCCCCATCAGCTATAAAACTCTTAGAAGAAAACAAAGGAGGAAAGCCGTATGACACTGGATTAGGCAATGCTTTCCTGGCTATGACACTCAAAGCACAGACAATAAAAGAAAAAAAAAAAGATAAACTGGATTTCATTAAAATAAAAGATTTTGACTGAATGAGGTAGTATGTATCTGTAGCCCCAGTGACTGTGGAGGCTGAAGCAGAGGCTCACTTGAGCCCAAAAGTTTAAAGTCAGCCTGAGCAACATAGTGAGACCTCAACTCTGCACCTAAAAAAAAAAAAAAAGCCATTTTGGGTTTGGGGATTGAGCTCAGTGGTAGAGCACTTGCCTAGCAGTCAGGCATAAGGCTCTGAGTTCAAGCTCTACCCAGCACTCTGGAAAGCTATTTTGAGCATCAAAGGATACTATAAACAGAATAAAAGGCACAACAAAGGATGGGAGAAAATATTTTGGGTTTTTTTGGGGGGGGAGAAAATATTTGCACATCTCTGGTAAAGGATTAATCACATCTCTGATAAGGGATTAATATCCAGAATATATAAAGAACTCTCATAACTCAAAAGCTAAACGATCCAATTAAAAATGGGCAAAGTGGGGCTGGGGATTTAGTGCAGTGGTTACAGTGCTTGCCTGTTAAGTCAACAAGGACACGAAGGCGCTCAATGTCACCAGTCACCAGGGAAATGCAAATTAAAACCACCATGAGATATTGTCTCACCCTGGTTAGAACGGCTGTTACTAAAAAGACAGAAAATAACAAATGCTGGAGAGGCTGTGGAGAAAGGCGAACTCTCATACAGTGTTGGTGGAAATGGAAATTAACAAATTTATGGAAGACGGTATGGAGGCTCTTCACAAAACTAGAAAGAGAACTAGCACGTGATGCAGCAATCCCTCTACTGAATATGTACCCAAAGCAAACCAACTTGGTGTGTCAAAGAGACACCTGCATTTGTGTGTTTACTGCAGCACAATTATTGGGAGCCAAGCTATAGAATTGACCTAGGTATCCCCCGATGGACGAATGGATAGAGAAAATGTGGAAAATAATGTTCCAATATATACTCATTGGGAGATTATTCAGGCATAAAAGAATGAAATTCTGCCATCTGTAGTAACATAGATGAAAATGAAGGACATCATGACACCATATCAAGTGGAAGAAACAAGGCACAGAAAGGTGGGTACCGCACGTTGTCACTTCTATGTGGAAGCTAGAAGGTCACAGAAGTAGATAGCAGAAGGACGGTCAATGAGAGCCTGAGAAAAAAGTGGGGAGGGAAGGGTGGAGAAAGGGTGGTTAAAGAGTACAGGGTAGTAGCTGGGTAGGAGCTGGGTAGGAGCAGTAACTTCTAATGGTCTGTGTGACAACAATTAACTACATTTTTATTTTTCTTTTTTCCTTCCTTCCTTCTTTTCTTTTCTTTTTCCTTTCTTTTTTTTATGGTACTGGGGATTAAATCTAGTGCCTTCGAACTGACCTACATCCTCACCCTTTTTTTAAAATTTTTTATTTTGAAACAGAGTCTCTCTAAGTCACTAAGTTGGTCAGAGTGGGCCCAAACTTGTGATCCTCCTGTGTCAGCCTCCCAGAGTGTTGGATTACAAGTCTTTTTTGTTTGTTTTTCAAAACAAGGTCTCACTATGTAGTTCATGCTGGTCTTGAACTCACTATGAAGCTGAGGCTGGGCTTGAACTCACAGTGATCCTCCTGCCTCAGCCTCCTGAGAGCTGGGATTGCAGGCATGAGCCACCATACCAGGTGCCATGCCTGGTCTTAACTTTACGTTTCAAAATAGCCAGCAGAGAGGATTTTCAATGCTCCCAACACAAAGAAATGATTAATGTCTTAGGTGATAGAAATGCCAGTTACCTGATCTGATCACTATGTTATATAGATGTATTGAAATGTCACATTGTAGCCCATAAATATGTATAGTAACTATATGTCAATTAAAAACAAAAGATACATTTTTAAAAAGACACAATGAAATACTGCTTCATATCCATTAGTGCTACTGTTTGGACCGTAAATGTTCCTCAAAGGCCTGTATGTTGGTGACTTGGTCCTCAGCTTGTAGTTGACTGTGGGGTAGTGGCATGTGTAGGAGGTGGCCTACTGCAAGGTGTCAAGTCACTGGGGACAGCCCTTGAAGGGGTCCCTCAAAGGGGACCAAAGAGACCTTGGTCTCTTCTACTTTTTCCTCTTCACTCTTCAGCCACAGGATGAATAGTTCTAGCAGGCACTTCTGCCTGATGGCCTCACCGCAGGCCCAAAAGCAAAGTGGCCAACCAGCCATGGACTGAAACCTCCAAAACTGTCCTCCTAAACAAACCTTCCCTTTTTTTAACTTTATTATCTCAGGCATTTTGTTACAATAATGGAAAGCTAACACAATTAGGATTGCCACAATTTAAAAAAAAAACAGGCTTAATGTGATGATGCATGCCTATAATCCCACCTGCTTGGGAGCCTGGGGCAGGAGAACTACAAGTTCAAATCCAACTAAGCAACTTAGCAAGACCTTTGTCTCAAAATAAAAAAAGAGTTGGGGATGCACTTTGGTGATAGAAAACACTAGAGTCAATCCTCAGTACTGGAAAAAAAAAAAACCCTACAAAAACATAACAAACAAACAAAAATCTCCAAGCACACAACCCTCCTGAAAAAAATTAGTAAGCACTAAGGATGTACAGTGCTTAAAGTGGCGGGAATGTAAAATGGTACAGTCTCTATGGAAAACAACAGACTGGTTCCCCCTAAATCACACATAGGTATATACTGAAAAGATCCAAAAACAAGGATTTGAACAGATACCTGTTTATAGCAACATTATTCATAGTAGCCCAAAGGTAGATAAAACCTGTCAGCAGGGCAGTGGATAAACAAAATATGGCACAGACCTACAATGGAATAGTATTCAATCTTAAAAAGGGGGGAATCCTGCCACATGCTATGAAATGCATGAACTTTGGAGACATTCTGCTAGGTGAAATAAGCCCATCACAAGACAAGTACAATACAACTGCACTTTTATGAGTTAACCAGAGTAGTCAGACTTACTGAGACAAAAAGCAGGATGGTGCTTGCCAGGGACTGGAGGGAGGGGGAAAGGGGAGCCACTGGCCAATGAGTATGGAGTTGCAGTTGGGAGAAGTGGAAAAGCTCTGCAGATGGACAGGGGCAGTGGTTGCACAACAATGTGAAGATACATAATGTCCCTGAACTGGACACTTTCAAATTCTTAGTCTACAACAGTACATGCTGTGAGTGCTTTACCATGATTTTCAAAAATTAATTTCCATTTAAAAAATTAACTTTTAAAAGTGTGTGAGTGGGTGGCAGTGCACAGGAGTTCCTTTAATTCATCTTAGTTTCTGACTGGTTTGAAGAATTTGCTTCCAGTGCTGCTTGCTGAGTGGCAAACCGGGAAGAGGGCCAGGATTTGATGGAGCAGGGAGAGGAGATCTAGCCTGAAGCTGAGGATTGTGAGCACACCACCCCAGAGGATGGCGCCCCAACAGCTACAACTGAGAGCCGGGAGCTTGCCACCACCCTTCACGTCCCCTCGGACCCAAGCAACCAGCACAGCAGTCAGCCTCAAGTGGCCCAGACCCAGGAATTCTGGGGGGAGAAATGTGCACAGTAGTGGGCCCTGGCTGTGAGCGGATGGGGGATCACACGTGAGTGTGAGGGATGCTTTGAAGGCTGCCCTACAAGGAACAGCCCAACTCATCATCAGAAAAACAATTTTCTTAGGAATCGGACGTTTTCTTCATGACAAAATTTGGATGCGAACTACAGTAGGGATGAGAAGACCCAGAGGAAGCTGAGCAAGGACAGCTCAGGCTTACATGGTCACTTAAGACTTGCTGGAATCTGGGATGTCCTGTTACAAAACCCAGGAAAACACAATGTATAACCATGAAATCACATAACTGAGCAGCGATTGTTTGTTAAAATTAGCGGGCATTATAAGTTGATTCCCCTCAACTCTGACTGCCTAAGCACGTTTAAGAATGGCTGTGTTGGGGCTGGGGATTTAGCTCAGTGATTAGAGTGCTTGCCTTGTAAGCACAAGGGCCTGAGTTCGATCCCCAGCACCACCACCAAAAAAAAAAAGAAAAAAAAAAGAATGGCTGTGTTTACAGTCCTGGCAGGGAATTTAATGATAGAAAAATCTTAAAACTAGGGCTAAGAGTAGCTGCTAATTGAAGACTGACCATCAAAAGTACATGTGAAATTATTTTGTAAACTAGCATTGCAGTTGACAATAGGGCCCTCTTTGTGGCAACTGTCATGCCAACAATTTTTTGTTCTTGTTGTTTTGAGACAGGGTCTTACTACATAGTTCAGGCTGGCCTTGAATTCACCAGACAGCCAGGTTGACTTCAAATTCACAGTGATCCTCCTGCTTCAGCCTCCCAATGCTGGGATTACAGGAATGCGCTACTTTATCCAGTAATAACACCAATTTATTCTACATTCCCCATGCAAACTTCCAGTTTCCCTGGGTTTACAGGGGGGTGTGCAGGGAAGGCGTGTTCTTTTTGACATCAATTGTAGGAACTCTGATTATTTTTTTTTTAACTGATTCAGGAGCACACACACCATTCAGAGGAAAGAGGATAAGAAAAGGGTGCTAGGAGGTAGATAAAGACATCTTCCTCCCCTGATCTCCTCATAATACTCCATGCCCCCAACACCCCATTATGGGTGCCCCCAGGATTGGTCAGCTGTTGCTAGATCTTCCTGGCTTCAGATTCTGAGTGAGGCGCTCTAATTGGACCACACACTATCTGAGGGCATGGCTGTGTCTCCCCATCCATCTGGGACTCTACCAACAGCCATAATAATAGCTGATATCGAGTGAGCAATTACAATGAGCTAAGAATTATTCCAAGCACTTGATGTACATTAACCATTTCCATCCTCACTATGGTCTCCATATTGGTTCTACTATTATCTGCATTTAGCAGATAAAGCCTCGAGAGGTTAATTGACTTGCCAAGCTCACACAACTAGTTAAATCCCAGAAGTCACGCCATCTTCCTCACATTTTAGGAGTGGGGAGGGGGAGCTCCCCATGGCCTGGGCCCTGTGGTTCCTGCACTGGGTTCATTTTCTGCCAGGGACATTAGGGGACTTGTGGGGAAGGGGCTCTCGAAGGGTTATCATCCCTATTAGTCTGGGGGCTCCCTGAGGGCAGAGGTCCTGTCACCTCCATCAGTCCGGGAGGCCCTTAGGGCTGGGGCCACCATCCTTCCCGCACACGGGGAACTTTCTGACCCCTTGGCCCCACAGGCACTGTGCTGCCCTCTGTCCTCCTCAGATGGGACCCTCAGAGGACAGGGACCTGGTGCTTCCTGAGGCTGTCCTAGGCAGAGGCTCTGGGCAGCTCTGGTGACACTCTGGCTTTCCTTCCTGCCCAGCGCTGGCTCTGACCATGGTGGCCTCTCAGGGTCTGTGAAGGGGGCGGATGACTTCTCTCTGGTCCCAGCTCCCAGCTGGAGGGCAGATCTGAGTGTGAGGTGGGTCAGTCCCTGGGATTTAACAGGCAGTAAACAACCCCATTCATGCGTCAGCTGTTTTGCTCCAGAGCAGCCTCATCAGCTGGACAGCCCCTGACCAGACCCCGCCAAGTTTATCCCCAGGGTGGGGCTGTGGCAGGCAACAGTGGATGGCCTGGAGCTCGGCGCGCAGTCTTTTACACAGGCGACTCTCCACGCTCTTTAAGGCTGAGATTTGGACTGGGGAGAGGCTGTCCCTGGCAGTAAGAATGAAGTCCCCGAGAAGTAGGGGAAGGGGTACTTCTGCTTCTCATGTGGGCCCTGGGGCAACCCAAGAAGAGAGAACGGAAGGGGCCGTCAGCTGAGAAACGCCTCAGAGAAGCTTCCAGAACCACTACCACTCTCTGGTCTCAGGACTTAAAAAAGTTGACCAGGACCCCGGAAACTTGCACCTTGGTCCTCCCATCCTCTTCCCTCTCTTCCCAGTCTGGCACCTCTGTCCAAGTTGCGTTCATAGGCCCAACCATGTTACTCAAGGCAGGAAAAGAGAAAAAGAATGAGGGTCCCTACTGGGCAAAGAGCAGGAAAGAAGGGCTCAGTAGACGGTGGAGGGATTCATAAGTGGCATTATGGGCAGAACAGTTGCAGAGGCAAAAATCCAAGGACTAGAGACCACGAGCCACAGAATAGGGGACGGGCTGGGACCTCCGACAAAGGAAGCAGAGAAACCACTGCCACTTTCTATTTAACTTCTTCCTTCCCCAACATGCTCATCTTTTCTTCTCAGCAGGTAGACAGATACAGTATATTATTTTACCCTCTTCTTGCAATTGGAGAAGCAGATTAGGTTGTCCATAATCTCTACAGACTTTATAGAAGAGCTGGGACTAAAATGGTTCTCCAGAGCTCTCTGGGCCAGTTTTTTTTGGGGGGGGCACGCGACCAGGGAGGAAGATAGAACATATGATGGAATGACAGCCACCAGGACCAATCAGCTCCTTGGTGGGTAGGTGTAGGCCCCACCTACCAGCTCAAGGCTGGAAGAAATCACCCCAGATTGCACAGGCAGCCACAACCTGTGCACAAATGCTCCACACAGATCCTTCATGTCACAGCAAGGCAAACCCCATTTTGGCTTTCACTCCACTTTTAAGGCGTCCCCTTCCACTGTCCCAGCTGCAGCTGTCCAAGGGGCCCCCGTGCTTACCCAGTAGTGATGTCATCATCTTCCGTCATGGTTTTGCCCATGAGGTCACTGTCGCTCATGTAGCCAGACTTGAGGTCCACCTCATCTGAGTCCAGGGACTCGACCAGCTCCAGGCGGGAGATGTGGCTGAGCTTGCTGGGGCTGCGCATGGGCATGGTGTGGGAGTAGTGGGTGCGCTCCCCGTGCATGTACCAGGCGGGCGGCCCCTCAGAGCGGCAGCTCCCGCCCACTGAGGGCGCGTCACCGGCCTGCAGCCGCGGGCTGGACTGGCCGTAGCGCCAAGAGAGCGGGGATGAGCGGTTGGAGAGGCTGGACACGCTGCGAGGGTTGGCGTCGTCGCTGTCATAGCAGGTCATCTCCAGGGAGCTGGGCAGAAGGCAGAGGCACAGCTTTCATCCTTGGCACAGCCGCAGTGGGCCCAGCCCCGCATGTGCCCCAGCAAGGCCTTCCCTCGTTGCTGGGCCTCCCTGCCTCCCCCAGGAGGCCTCACCTTTGCTACGGACCAGGCAGTCAAGAGAAAATGATTTTAAGTGGCCGGGGAAGCAATTGGGTATATTCCTAAGCGCTTGTGCTGTGTCATGTGACCTGGGTTTGAATCCCTTTTTTGGCTATTCATTAGTAAATGCACCCAAGGAAAGTGATAAACCCAGCAAAGCCTCTGTGTCCTCATCTGTGAGATGGGGATAACAGCCTGCCAGCAACTTCATAGAGCTGACAGCATTGCAGATGGACAGATCTGACACAGTGCCTGGTACACAGAAGGCCACATGACCCTGACCTGACCCAGAAGGCCTTGATTATTCATTTAGCTCCAGGTGAGTCCATCACTCTTTTCTATCAAGGAGCTCAGGGCCAGTTGACTCCCATATGCCAGATCTAGGAAAGTGTGGAGTGGGGTGCAGAGGGTGTAGGAAAAGCTTCAGGAGCCTGAGATGTGCAACAGGTCTCCAGGAAAAGAAGTCAGCAGCCAGAGGCCTAAGGCCAGGGAAGCAGCAGGGCCTCCCCAGGAAGCAGAAGCAGCCTTCACTGGACAGAGGAGAGGAGGTGAAGCAAGATCCCAAGCCTCAGGCTCTGCCAGGCCAGGCCAGGCCAAGAAAACAATGCTCAGGGTAGAGCCAGTGGGCCTGAGGCTAAGGGACCTGCAGGCCTCAGGAAGGGGAGGCTGTCTCCTCACATGCCAGGGCGGCTGCAGAGAGGAAATATGATCGGGCTGGAGGAGCAGCCTGGGCTGGCTTCAGGCTGAGACCGGTAAGTCCACCAGCTGAGCAGGTGCCAACCCAAAGCAGCCTTAGGTAGGCTCTCATCCTTTGGGCTGATAAAAACCAGACAGGCCTATGTAGTGAGATGGGGTCTGTGGGCTGCTGAGGCAACCTGAGGCTGGGCCTGAGGTACACAGAACAAAGGGGTCGGTGAGCACGTTCCTTTTAGAGCAGCTCTCAGAGTTGGGACGCGAGAGAGACATTGATTTTTCCATTTTTGTTTTTATAAAGTTCCTTGATAAAAAGAGAATCCTCCAAAATTGTCTCTATTAAACCTGAGAAAACGGGGTTTTATTTTTCCCTCTGCAGACTCTGGGATCATGGCCCACAGTCCTGCAAACCACCGTGACAGGGTCCTGGCAGTTGTCCTGGGCATGAGCTGGGGGTCAGACCCTCCTGAGGGCTCCTGACTGTCTACACACAGCTCCTCCCTTGGGCCTGGCAGCCCGTTAGGCTGTCTGTGCTCTGTGTCCTGCATCACACACTGTCTTGCTTCAGCATCTAACTCCGGGGGACCTGGACACCTCAAGTCCTGGGAAAGAACAGAAGCCCCTGAAGGCAGCGCCTGTGGATGAGATGTGGCTCTGCCTTGCTCTCCACCGTGTCAGCATCTTGCACGGGGCCTCTTTCCCTATTTCATGGCTCTGTTTTGTCCCCTAACCGTCTCCCTACCTCTCTAGACCTAAATTGGCCAATGAGGATTCCAGCTCACACCCTCGGTCCCTGACTTCCAGCCCCTGACCAGGCCCAGGCTTGCTTCTTCCAGGAGGACTGAGTTTCATTTCCTCTCAGGCCACAGCTACAGCCCCTGACACTCTCTCCTAGCCAGAGGGAATGAGTCAGTAGAAATAGAGGAAGCAGCAGAGGAACAGAGGTTTCTGGGATGGAACTGAGTTCCAGGGTGAAAGCACCCTTCAGCAAAGCACCCATGACAGAAACCAAAGGCCAAGAGAGGAAGTAACTCCGGGCCTGCCGTAAGCAGAAAATCCAGCCTCAGGGCTGATGGTTCTTTTCCCTCAAGGGAGGCAGAGCCAGAGTTCTCGGTCTTCCAAACCAGGCAGCTTTCCACAGAGGCTGTCGGCCTCTCCTTCCCCACCCAGGCAGAAGCTGCCCTGCTTCAGAGGAAGCAGGCGCTGGAGTCGGGCATGGGGAGGCTGGAGTGGCTGCCTCCAGTCCTCGCCCTGCCGTGGCTGAGTCATCTGGGGTGTGGCCCTCTCAGCGACTAAGCACTTTCTGGTTTCTTTGGCACAAGGCTGGCGGATGACTTGGCACCCAGAGATGTTCCAGCAACTTCCCCGGAGGCGGGAAGGAAGATGTCTGAGATCTCATCCATTGGGTGGCTAAACTGAGGAGGCTAGCCGGGCCGGATCCCTGGTCCACTTGGGCTCTTGCCCAGAACGGAGGGACAGAGACAGGAGACAGACGTAAGCAAGCTGAGGCCTGAGGCCCCACCATCCACTTTTCCCCTAGACCTCGAGAATCACTTTTGGAAGTCAGGTGCTGTTAATCTGGATTGAGGCAACCCTGGAGACCAGATGCTTTGCTTTATTTTATCAGTTAAAGCATTCTAGATGTCGGGGTAAAGGGCTGGGTGTCCCAGATGGAGAAATGGATGGGGACGGGGGAGGCAGTGGGAGGAAGAACTACGGCCAGTGGACGTGGATGAAACCCCCTGACGACGAAGTTTGGATCCCCCTGATGGGCACAGTAATGTCACCATGGACTGGACTACATGAAAGGTAACAGGTTCTCTGTCACTGAGGTAGTAAGTCTGGATGCTATTTGGGCTGGCCACACACTGGGTGAAGCAAAGCCCTTTTCCCATTGACCCGCGTCCCAACTTTGCTTTCCATTTCCCAATCCCAGAGGATGGGGAGGAACCTCCTTTCAGTCCAACTGGGGGGGCTTCCTGTGCCTCACTCAGCTCCCTGCCCGCCTCCCTCCGTGACCTCCCAGCCCCGGCCACTGCTCTCCCTCCCTCTGCCCCCTTGGAGCTGACAGCATGAGCTCATCTGGGCAGCCCAGAGGAAGGAGCCAGAGGGGAAACTCTGAGTCACAAGGAGGCTGCAGCCAGCACCCTGCTCTGGGGAGAGGTGCTGTGGGAAGGGCACATGCCCCACGCAGCTGGAGGCTTGGAAGTCTCTGCAAGGGGGCAGGAGGCACAACACTGTGGATGACAGTGCCGAGCACTCGGGCCCCCCTTGGTGGTGGTGGAAGAGACCAGAGGGCACCTGACTGACAGAGGGGACCTGGGGGACAGGAGGAGCAGTTAGTAAACAAAGGCCCTCAGAGAGATGCGGAGACCGAGGCTAAGCAGGGTGAATGTCACGGGCAGTGCACTGAGCTTCCTACCCCTGCCACGTGATTTTCAAACTGCTTTGCACAGGCGAAACCCACTGCTCAAACACAAGCCGCACGGGATGGCTCTCCCGCTGTGATGCGGGGCTCCCTCTCCCGGAAGTGCTGGCTGCACTGGCAAACCTGGAGGAGGGGTGTGGGACTCTGCCCTCCAGACTCAGGGTGACCTCGAAGGTGTGAGCCCCCTGCAGCTCCAGCTTACCTGTGAGTCACCTGGGAGCCTCGCAGGCTGGACATGGTCTCTTCCAGGTTCTGTCGCAGATCCAGGACATTCTGTACCGTCCTCTTTCTCTGGGACTCTGGGTCTGGTGGGGGAGAAGGAAGAGCTGGGTGAGCAGGGAGGACATCCTGCTGGGGGCTGGGAGCGGGGGTCCGGGGAGGGGAGACTGACCACATCCCCACCAGCCTGGCACCCCGGAGCGTGCTGGTCCCCTGCTTCCTGTCCTCCTCAGAGCTGACCAGCTGAGCAGGACCCCCATGGCTCTGGGCCCTCTGAAGCCCAGACCCTGCTTCCTTCTGTCTGCGTGGTCCTCTCGCACCCCTCTACTTCTGGCTTCGCTTCTCACAGAAGAGGTTATGGCAAGGCTTCCCGAGTCGAGGCCAGCTGGAATATCTGTCTAAACACCCCGTCCTGCAGCTAGCTGGTGTCTGACAACGGACCCTTGGAGGAGGGGTCACCCCAATGTGTCATGTTTACCAATTTCAGTACTGTTGTGAATAACTCTACCATGGCCTCTTTCATGTCACCAAGCACACGGTTGGAAAGAGACACTAAGAGTTGGCTCTGGGGGCTGGCAAAGCTAGTATCTGCATACCCGAGCCCCAAGCACTGACCGTGGACATTTGGGGTTGCTCTGTGGAGTCGGGGAACATGATTCCAACAGAGCCACCTAACAGCAAGGTGGCTGGAGGGGAGCTGGGGTGGGGTGAGCTCTGGGCTGCAGGTCTCACACAGTGAGGAGTGAGGAGAACGCACAGGTGCAGCCTCAGACTCCTAGATGATCAGGCGCCATTTTATCCAATCTCGTTTTTCAGGTAGCCTGGACAGATGAGTTTCTATAGTGGCAACCAGAAATTCCTCCCATTCCTTTCCAGGGTGCAAATAACATCCACGTGGCTGGGGGTGTCTAGTATCCTCAAAAAACTTAAAGAGCTTTCTCCTCCCCTCCACTGAAACATCCAGCAAATCTTCACCAAACACATCCTTGGTGTTGGGTGCCATGCTGGGCTGCAGGACACTGATGAAGAGGGCTGGCCCTGCCCAGTGGTTTCCTTTTACTTTGGCACGTGAAATCACTGAGGACAGGAGACCTTCATCCCCACCCCGACGTGCCCCCCTGCAAGTCAATCTGCAATGGAGTCGGGGACTGACACAAAGATGCTGGGGAAACAATGGAGCGCACCTGGGAGCCTGGACTCCTCTCCGGGCAACTTCCCGTGCCCTCCATCCTTCGGCCCCCTGAGCCCCGAGAGCCAGCCTGCCCCACCTCTCCATCCACAGACTCAGGGGAAGGGCGAGCTCCTCTTGGCTGCTGAAGGGAACATTTCTGAATCCCTTACGAGGAATCTTTTCTAATGACAGCGTTCAGGCTGGCAGGCAGGCTGCTGCTGTGACTTTCAGGGGCCACGGGAGGCGGGTGGGGAGCAGGGAGCAGGCTGCAGCGCCCTCTCCAGGGCTTGAGGGCACCTTCCCTGAGGACCAGCTCCACACCCAGCTGGGTCATCCCTCTTCTGTCCTTCCTGGAGGCCCCAGCTGCCCCACCCCCACTCTCACACGGCCTGCACAATGTGTCCAGGCCTCCATGCTGGTGGCAAGAACAGGGACAAATGGCAGGTCTCTGTGCCAGCGGCCTGAGCTCTGTCCACAGTCCTGGTGTCACTTCTTTAGCCAAAGATGCCTATTTATCCTGGCAAGGGTCACCTTGGGAGCTGTCTGGTGGCTTTAACTGATGGCTTGGCATAGAGCACAGACAGGGTCAGAAAGTATATCCATATATATCTTACAGTTTAATTCTAAAATGCCTCTGTGGGGACCAAGAACATGGTGCCAAGACTGGGTTTCTGGGCCAGCGTGATGCCTTCTGTGGGTTTGGCAGAGACGGTGCAGGCACACGCATCTCCAAGGGATGTGTGTCCTCACAGGGCAAGGTGACCAGGCATGACTTGGAGACACTTGGCACACGCCATCTAGTTGAATCCTTACATTCCTGGGAAGTCTGTGCTGCTGTCCCTTTTTACAGATGAGGAAACTGAGGTGCAGAGAGATCAAGTAAAATGTCCAAGGTCACACAGCATGTAGCATGTAGCACAAGCTGAGCCCAGGAAGAAACTGGTATTTCTATTTATGCATTGCAGGCCAGCCCTATACCAGCAGCAACAAGTGTAGTGACCGAACCTTTCAAGAATGGAAGGATGTGGGCGTGGTGGGATGCTCACCTGTAATCCCACTGTGTGGGATCTTAAGGCAGGAAGACCAAAAGTCAGAGACCAGCCCGGGCATTTAGTGAGATGGTCTCAAAATTAAATCACGAAGGACTGGGGATGAGTTGGGTGGTGTATGCTGGCAATCCCAGCACTCTGGAGGCTGAGGCAGGGGGATTGCTATGAGTTTGAGGTCACCCTAGGCTACCGAGCAAGTTGAAGACCAGACTGAACTACATGGTGAGACCCTGTCTCAAAAAACCAAAACCAAAACCAAAACTCCTCCCAAAAGACTGGGGATGTAGTTCAGTGGTAGAGCACTTGCCTAGCATGTGCAAGATCTTGGATTCAATTCTCAGCACTGGAAAAAAGTGGATGGAAACTATCATGTTAGAAAGGTTTCTTTTTTTTTTTTTTTTTAAGGAAAGATGTTGAAGCCACATGGCGACCGGCTCCAAGAGGGCCACTCCGCACTCCATAATGCTGCAGGTCCTGGGACATGGGGGTGGGGTGGGTACCTAGAATTTAATGTCCTAGTAGAGACAGAAAGAGATGCTGTCCTACTCCTACTGCACCAGTCACGGCACCCTCTTTCCTGGGTCTCTTCCCTCAAAGACCCGCAGCCCAGCCCCTGCCTTGTTCCACAGCACAGAGTGGCCGACTGCTGCACTGTCTTCTAGACTCGCCCAGCCTGGACACACGCGGGTCCTTGTCAGTACACCCCATTACTGAGAGACGCGAGGTTGAGGCGCCTGTGGAAGGGCACCTCCCCACATGGGTGGGCTTGGGCTCGCAGGGAAGATTAGGACAGGGCTCGATTTGCTGGAGCGTGTGTGTGTGTGTGTGCGTGCGTGTATGTGTGTGTGTGTGTGTGTGTGTGAACAGAATCTATCTGCTCTTAGCTCCCAGATGGGATGAGGACTGCCAGGCTACCCCAGAGCTCCCTCGGTGCCCCGGCAG
This sequence comes from Hystrix cristata, assembly GCA_004026905.1. NCBI lineage: Eukaryota > Metazoa > Chordata > Mammalia > Rodentia > Hystricidae > Hystrix > Hystrix cristata. The sequence continues at coordinate 237,005 of PVJO010000448.1, forward strand.
TGCCACCTAGTGGTCATTTTGAGTATGCCACCCTGTTTCTCCCAGGCTCAGCCCAAGGAGTGTGGCTGTTCTCTACATTCCCGGATGACTGATAAACTGGGGGCCGGCAGTTGCAGCTCCAAGACGAGGATTTAAAAGCACGCAAAGGACAAGCCTCAGGTTCAAGAGGCTGCAGACACTTTGCCCAGCGGGAGGGGGGGGGGGCAATCTGACTTTGAACATTCATACTACTGACCACCACCCCTCCCCACACAGTTTTACTTTTTACCTTAAGAGTATGAGTAAATTTCACTTGCAAAAAAGAATTCACCACACTAGCTGGGCATGGTGGTGCATGCTTGTAATCCCAGCACTCTGGGAGGCTGAGACAGGAGGATCTCAAGTTCTAGCCTGGCCAGGGCAACTTAGTGATTTAGCAAGACTGTGCCTGAAAATAAAAAATAAAAAAGGGCTAGAGGTGTAGCTCAATGCCAAGGCCCTGGCCGCAGCACTGAAAAATAAAAAAAAGAATCTGTCCCACCTCTCAGCCTCATCCACTCCTGACCCTTACCCTGCCCCACAACCCTAACTAAGCTTCGTCCCTTTCTCACCAGCTCTCCATGAGGCTGAGAATCAGGGTGGGTTTAGGTATCTGAGACACACACTGTTTTGTGATGATAGTGACAATAACCTAAAAGTACAATGATTTGTTTCATTGCTATGACAAGATGCCTTCACGTGTCTGCATCAACACTGAGGTCTTGGTGTGGGATGAGTGAGCCCAGCGGACACAGCAGAACCCATACAGGGTGGAGATGGAGGAGTTTGGTCGTCACCTCCTCCCTGGTGTCCTCCAGTGTGGCAAGTGTCCAGGGCACTCCCAGCCTATGTGTCACCTTCGTGCAAATGCTGAGGTCCTGGTGAGGCTTCGGCCAGCAAGAGTTCGCCTTTCTTCTGCACTGCACACCAGGCCAGGAGCCTCTGGTCCTCACTTGGAGCGCCCACTCTCAGCTCTAGCAGAACAGGGTCTGACGGCAGGAGAGTGGAATGTGCGCATGAAGCAGGGCTGGAGGGAGGCCAGATAGAGCCGCTATCAGTCCTAGGGTGACACTGAGGTCTGTGGGGCGGGGAGCTGCTCACAATGTTATCCTGGGCCTTCCCCTGCACACGGAGCACCTGGGGCGGTGATGTAAGTCTCCCCCGACCCAACCCATCATCTCCACAATCTGTAGCATCCTCCCAGCATGCACTAGGGCATCTACAGGGCAGGGCAGCATTTATTTCTACAAACCACTGGCTCTTATACAAGACCGCACAGATGGCCATCCATGGCAAGAGTCTTGGGGCTAAGGTCTGACGATCAAGTATACTTGACACACAGGTGCGTACACACACAAATGGGATGGAATGTTTACCAAGTGTGAGGCATGACACTAGGCACACTATCCCATCTATCTATCTATCTATCTATCTATCTATCTATCTATCTATCGCAGGGGGATTGAACGCAGGAGTGTCTTTCACTGAGCTACACTCCCTACCCCACTCTCTTTTTTTGAGACAAGTTCTCATTAAGTTGCCCGGGTGGCAGTTGGACTTCTCTTCTCCTCCTTCCCTCCCTCAATTCGGGGATTACAGGTGCGTGCCGCTGTACCCCGCTTCATGTTAACTGACTCACCACACTCAGCTGCCAGTTTTCTTGTTCTCTCTGCTACCGTATAGTACCTTGGGACACATACACATACTTGTGGCCCAGCCAATAGTTTGTGGACGCGCTCCCCAAGTTTGGCAATTCTGCAGACATGGGCATGGGGCAGACATATCTCCCATTGTAAAAGAGGAAGATGACCGAGAGATGCTAGAGGAACAGAGGTAACTACTCTGGAGAAGGGAAAGCCCAGCCCTGGGAGGATGGTGTTTCCACCTGCCCTGATGTCTGAACAGAGGAGACAGGCCGGCTGGGGGGTTAAGAACTCACTAACCAAGAGACTGAGGCAGGGACAAAAGTAACCCGCAGTGTAGTGACCAGAACATAGTTCTCAGAGGCAGCAGGACTTTCAGGTCCTGGCGATGCCTGTTCCCAGGCGGGCTGACCTTGAACCCCAGCAGGTTCAGGGAAGTCCAGGGAGGAGGAGGTCAAGGGGATTCATCACACAGCAGTCAGAGCTCCCCGTGTTCCATAGTTTTAATCATCAGCTGACAATTAAGTAAACTGCAGTAACTGCCTGTGGCACCTTAATTACTTCCTCCAGTGTTTCAGAAGCCACGAGAGTGGTTTGGCCCAGAGCTGGGGCCACTGAGGCTGAGCCTGCAGCTGACTGACTGCTAGATTGGATGTTGCTGGGAGGCTGGGTCAGGCGGGATCACCAGGACAGTGAACGGAGAGGAAGGATGTTCTCAAGTCAGCGTTTCAGAGAGCAAAAGTACCTGCCGGCATCATGCTACAGACAGGGAGCAGCTTACTCTCCGCCCAGAGAGGGGACCTCAGTGAGCGACAGGGCAGGTGTGACTCCTGGCCCAGGGTTCTTTCCACTGTTGCTGTGCCTGGAGGTGGGTCCCCCAGAGGAGGTGAAGGACCCAGGGGGATGGTCTGGGACTGGGTCCACTCAGGAAACATTAAGCCGCTCTGTCTCCCTGGGCGTGGTGGCACATGCCTATCATCCCAGCACTCGGGAGACTAAGGCAGGAGGGTCAAAAGTTCAAGGCCAGCCTGGACTACATAGTGAGACTCAAAAGAAAAAAAGTAATAAACCCAATTTTCACTCTCTACTCTCCCTAAGCTCGCTCTCTCTCTCTCTCTCTCTCTCTCTCTCTCTCTCTCTCTCTCTCTCTCTCTCACACACACACACACACACACACACACACACACACACACACACATATTTCCAGCCACTGGACCTTTTGCTCCCAATAATATTTAGTACAACTGTAAAAAGTACTTGGGAGTTTGTTTGAATACATTACTGCCAATATTTGTTGATGACCTTGTGTGTACAGGGAGTCACTAACTTTGGGAAGCTGAGTCATCTTTATCCCTCGCCTCCACTCGAGGACAGAAACCTTCAAACTTCGGCTAGCAAGAGTGTCACCTAGGTGTACCCTTCGGTCTGGGAAGAATTCCAGGTCTCCACCCTGTGCACAGACTTGGATGTGGTGGACTCTGCAAGCAAGTTCTGCTGTCAGTGACCTTGCACTGGACTCAGCCCCACCGCGAAGTCCCCACAGGCTCAGTCCTGCAGTGCAGCTGCCACCATGCTGGAAGCTGACAGGCGACCTGGCACGCAGGTCTCTGCTGTCCTCAGGTAGAGCACCTGGCAGCTCCGTCCCCTCCCCACCCCTTTCCTTGCCATCTGCGGAGGCCCTCGCAGGAATGCGGGGTGGATGGGCCTCTATGCTAGAGACACCCCATTTCCATGTGCAGGCGGGGACTATTTATTCTGTTACTAATTCTGTCATTCCACTCATCCCCCCACTTAAGTCACAATATTGTCAGGGGCGGCTGTCACAGAACCCTGCAGTGCAGCAAATCGCACACTTGTAGCTGCTGAGCGCCTCTGCTCCCAAGAGGGGCTGCCAGAGACCTGATCCTCGCCCAGGCGAGTCCCGAACTCACTCCATTTACAAGTGGACTGAGCGGGAGACCAACATCCAGCTGCCTTCCTGCTGTTTGTTGGGTGAAGCCCAGACACAGAAAGAGCCAAAACGACAGAAAAATGGTCTGGTCACATGGATGTGTGAGACAAGGAGAGGAAACCTAGGAACCAGGAGCAAATCTGGGCCAGGGAGAGTGTATACACCGCCACCCCAGATTGCCTGCAGTTTTGACTTCCATTGCGTTGAAAAGGCTTGGATCGGTCTGTGTCGGACACCGGTCAAGAGAAACCAGAAGCAGGGAGTGGGGGCAAGGCGACTCAGGGCCTGTGGAAAGAGCTCTAGTTGGTTTGCCCCAGGACACATACTAATTGGGCCTTTCTGGGCCTCAGTTTCCCTGTGTATAGATAAGAGGATTGGGGAGAGGACATCCAAGGCCCTACCCAGCTTTGCAGTCTGGCCCTATGGCTCGTACTTGGCTGATGCCTGTGGAAGCATCCTCACTCTCAGAGCGTGTTAAAAACACAGGTGCCAGGCTGTCACCCCCCAGTGACTCTGCTCAGCAGTAGGTGATGGGTCCCAGGAATCTGCCACTTTGTAGGCTCAAAGTAGGTGATGTGCTCAAAGGTCACATTTTGGGCAATCTCACATCTTTTTTTTGTTTGTTTGTTTTGTGATGGCACAAAAAAAGACCTGGATTAATCCGTGCCAAGCAGCCAGGCAAAGCTTCCCAGCCTTCAGACCAACTCTAGTCTCTGGATACAAGCCCTCGTATGTACTCTGGGGAAGCCCACTGCCATCTACCTCAAATCCTGCTCTTCAGTTTTATTATTTTTTACCAAGAACATGTATTGGTACATTGCATACATAATGATCATAATCAACATGGTTATTTTGTACCTGTACATGATACATCTTGGTTTTCCCCCCTCTTCCCCCCTTCCCCTCCCCTCCCTTCCATTCACCCACCCCTCCCTATTTGCAACAAGTGTAACTACACTTTACCATTTTTTCCCCCCTTT